>JAJPUD010010977.1:35241-57658 GCA_023553655.1 Myrmecobius fasciatus | reverse complement strand
CTTAATTTGCATTTCTCTGATCAATAGTGATTTGGAGCAACTTTTCATATGACTAGAGATGGTTTTAATTTCATCATCTGAAAATTGTCTGTTCATATCCCTTGACCACTTATCTATTGAAGAGTGGCTTGAATTCTTATATATATGAGACAATTCTCTATAAATTTTAGAAATGAGGCCTTTATCAGAACCATTAAATGTAAAGATGATTTCCCAATTTGATGCTTCCCTCCTAATCTTGTCTGCATTTGTTTTGTTTGTACAGAAACTTTTTAACTTAAAATAATCAAAATTATCCATCTGGTGTTCAATTAGGAGTTCCAGGTCTTCTTTGGACATAAATTTATTCCCTCTCCACAGGTCTGAGAGATAAATTATATTACGTTCCTCTAACTTGCTTACAAAGTCCCTCTTTATATCTAGATCATGAACCCATTTAGATCTTATCTTGGTATGTGGTGTTAGGTATGGATCAAGCCCTAATTTCTTCCACACTAGTTTCCAATTTTCCCAGCAGTTTTTGCCAAATAGTGAGTATTTATCCCAAAAGCTGGGGTCTTTGGGTTTATCGAACACTAGATTGTTAAGGTTATTGCCTAGGTTGTCCTGATAACCTATCCTGTGCCATTAAGTTCCATTTTTGATGAAGGCAGGTTGAGGTGAACTAAAAGAAGTTGCTGATGTCATTTTTTTTTTTTTAATTCATAGATTGTTAGAGGCTTAAACAGTAAACAGCACTGTTTGTTGGAGAGCCCCACAGGAAGTGGGAAAAGCTTAGCCTTACTTTGTTCTGCTTTGGCATGGCAGCAATCTCTCAGTGGTGAGTAGCTTATAAATATCTTCTAGTCTCCTCAGTTTCTGAATGATAATATAGAGGAAGAATATTGACTTGGAAACAACTGTGATACTTGGATTCAAAAGATCTGCATGCGAGTTGTGATTCTAATGTTTACTTGTGATTTTGGACAAGTTTATGAATCTTAGGTTCCTCATGTCTACAATATAAAATATAGAAGGCTCTGTAAGGGAGTGGTAATTAATAATATTTTTTTGTGATGGTGTGATGAGGATCACTGCTATTAATATGAGCAGTGATAATCCTTTCCAAAAGTCCTACACTTATGATTTAGTATGATATGGAGATGACCCTGGTTTCTCAAACATTAGCATTAAATTTGGGGCTGGTGATACCATCTTGGAAAGACTTCAGATACCAGCCTAGCAGTTGTCTCTTTTTCAATGGAAAAAGAGCTCAGTTAACCCCAAAGGCTCATCATTGGAGGATTGGTTGCCTGATGATGCATTTTTTTGGCCAGAGTAACTCAAAGGGACAGTGTAGTAGAATATGGAGAAGTTACAGTTTTTATTGGTAGAAGGGGACATACACGTGCATGGAATTAGGGATTCTTGGAAGAACTGAAGAATGATCTAGGAATCAGGTGATTAGCTCTTGTTTACAAAAAATTAGCTATCTCAGATGTATATAATATATATTATATATAGATTCTCATTGTACGGACAGAAAACTGTCCCTGAAATAATTTTTGATTATTTAAAATCTTTTTGATTATTTAAAGGGCATATTAAGATTTTTCAATACTTCCAAGTTGTTACTATGAAGATGAGTTATCACTGAATGCTAGTGAGATTGAGAGGCTATAGGAGATTGAGTCCCTACTGATACTAAGATAAATGTTACAACATGGGAGTGTTTTTTTGGGAATAAATCCTCAAACTTACATATTTACTTATTTGCTTATTTATAATGTGCCTCTTTTTCATAAAAGTAAGGTATGATTTATGACTCCAAATCTATTCCACTCCAATAAACAAATGATTTTAATTGAGCTTCCTGGTTGTATTATTCCAAAGAGGAAAAAGTTTATAGTAATATTTATGGTCTGTGGGTAACTTTAGAAAATTTGTTTTAAGGATGGATTAATGTCTCTTATATCAAAGTTAGAAAATTTTGGCTCAAATCCTAACTGTCACATTCACTGGCAACTTTAGGCAAGTGACTCTTTGAGCTGAAGTTTTCTCATTTAAATTTAGAAAACATTTATTAAATACCTACTATGTGCAATATACAGTGGTAGCCACGAGATTACAGAGATGAATCAAGACAATTGTCTTAGTCTTACACTTTTAAAATCACATAGAGGAGATAATTTGTTAGTGGTATATTTAGGCATGAAAATATCAGTGGCTTTATTGAATTTAAATAGTGATTAAAATGTGTTTTAGTTTACCTGAGATCTGGATTTTTTTTTTCTTTTTTAGATTCATATCACTGATGATTGTAATATAGAATGTATTAATAAAAATTTTAATGTGTGGTTCAGAATGCCATATTTGAAATGTTAACATATTAAAACACTTTTATGCAAAAAATGTATAGAGCTTAATATGTAGAGATGCTTTCACTCTTTCTGTGACTTAGATTTTAGATATTTGCTCAAATCCCTCTTCTTGCTTTCATTTTAATAGAACTGGGAAATCTGATTGTATGTTTTAATTAATTTGTGTCAGCTTTTGACTTACTGGATTGCATTGAATTTAGTAAATGTAACATCTTTTTTGGCAGAAATTTTCATTTGTTTGGGAGTTCTCTTCATCTCTACAATGATGTGTAGAATCATTGGCAGATGTTGTGTATATATATTTTAACATCCAAGTGTTATTTTTATTTTTAGAAAAGCCAGGAGAGGAGAACTTGAATAAAAAGACTGAAGTACCCTTGCCATGTTGTTGTACATGCCATTTGCACAATCCCACTAATGATATCTGTGTTAATGTGAACCAAGGAGCTTCATGTTCTTTCACCAGTCCAATTATGACAACTTCCATGAAAAATGAAACCTCAGCTTGCCAAGGTAATCTTTTGTCCAAGACCATTAGTATCTAATTTAGTTAAAACTACATTTTAAAAGTTCAGATAACTTCTATAGAGGTAGAGAAGGGGGATAGGGGAAGGATTCTTTACAATGGAATAATAGAAAGCAGTCGTGGGTTCATAAGCTTCTATGATATGAGTAGCTCATTCCGCATCATTCAATATATGTTGAGATTTCCGTAAACAACCTAACCTCCCAACACCTCAATTTACTCATTTCCCACCACCTCTTCCCCTAAACCTCACCAACACAATCATCCCTTGAACTTGCCATCTCCCACAACTTTTCCACTTCCATATTCATAAACTCTAAAATTCCTTTATCTGACCGTATTTTTTTTATTCCATTTTTTCCTCTTCCATCTGACCTTTAATCCTATACTTCATGTTTACTGTGACCCCCAGTCTCTCTACCCCTTTATTTCTTTCACAGACCATTACTTCTGTACTGCTTAAATTTTCTTTCCTTTCCCCATCTTAAAGGATGATGGATTTTCAACTTGATGAACTATCATCTCTTCACCATCTTCTTCTTATCCAGTTACCAATCTTCCCCATCAATCCCCAGCTTTCTATTATTCTCACCATCTTCCCCCTTCACTCCTATTCATGAGGTACTGAACAAAGCCAAGAGGTCCCTGTTTTCCCTTACTCCTTGCCTTCTATCACTTGGATGCTTTCTTGTTTCATATGAAGAGATGACTCTTCTGGCCAAGGCTAGCTTCCCTATATGCATAAATGATTCCATTCTGTCCTGTTTTTCCCCAAAAGATTGCCTCTTCTCTTATCTCTATTCTCTCAGTAATCTTCACTCTCTCCCTTTCTGACTGCTTCCATACTGCCTGCAAACATGCCCACATCTTTTCCATCTTCAAAAAACCCTCACTTATTCCATACATCCTCACCATCTGTCATTTTATATCTCTTCTCTTTTTCATGACTGAATTCTTTGAGAAGGCTATATATAATTGGTGCCTCCACTTCTTAACTTTCACTCTCTTAACTGTCTGTAATTGGGCTCCTGATCTCATCATTTAATGATTAAAACTACTCTCTCCAGAGTTATCAGTGATCTCTTAATTGCCAGATCTAGTGACCTTTTCTCAATTCCCATCCTTCTTGATTTCTTTATGACCTTTGACACTGTTGGTTACCTTCTTCCCTAGGATTCAGCTTCTTAAACTGTGGTTCGTGACCTCATATGGGATCTCATAACTGAATTTGGGGATTGTGAAATGATGATTTATTATCAATAAATATTTGATTTGTATGCTTATTTTACATACTTAAACATCTGGGTCACATAAAAATTTCTTTGATGAAAAAAGATCATGAATCAAAAATGTTTAAGAAATGTGGCTCTAGGATACTGTGGTTTTTTTTCTTAGTTTTGGTGATATTTATCTCTTGGTTCTTCTCCCTTCTTAGTCTCCTTTGCTGGATCTTCATATAAGTTATTCTCACAAACTGAGTGTCTGCCAAGGCTCTTTCCTAAGATATCTTCTCGTCTTCCTTATCATGGATTCAGTTATTATCTCTGTTCAAATGATTCTTAGATCTGTTTATTCAGCCCTTTCCACTCACTTGACTTCCAGTATTCTTCTCCACACTGCTTGTTAAGCATCTTGAAATGGATGTTCTATAGGCATCTTAAACTCAACATATCCAAAATTGAACTTAACTATATTTTCCCCCAAATTCTTCCCTTTTCCTAGCTTTCCTATTATTGTCAAGAACACCACTGCCCTTTCTGTTACCCATGCTCAAAACCCAGGTATCCTCCACCACATTTTACTTTCTCTTGCTCTTTGGCTTTGAAGACACTTAAATTTAAAAAAATTTTTTTTTTTTTTTACTAATTTTTAAAATAATAGTTTTTTATTTTCAAAATACATACAAAGATAATTTTCAACATTCACCCTTGCAAAACTTTGTGTTCAAATTTTTCTGCCTCTCTTCTCCCCAGTCCTCTCCCCTAGACAGTGAGTAATCCAATATATTTTAAATGTGCAATTCTTCTATATGTATTTTCACATTTTTCATGCTGCAAAAGAAAAATTAGATCAAAACAGAAAGCAAAAATGAAAAAGAAAACAAAAAGCAAGCAAACATTAACAAAAAAATAGATGAAAATACCATGTTGTGATTCACACTCAGTCCCCAAAGTCCTCTTTCTGGATACAGATGACTCTCTCCATCACGTCTGTTGGAATTGCCTTGCATCATTTCATTGTTGAAAAGAGCCAAATTCATCAGATTTGATCATCACATAATTGTTGCTGCATACAATGTTCTCTTGATTCTAACTCACTTCACATAGCATCAGTTCATGTAAGTTTTTCTTTTTTTTCTTTTTTTTTTTAGTCTAATAGTTTATTGATTTTTATATATATATATATATATATATATATATAAAGCTTTTTATTTACAAAACATATGAGTGATTTTTCAACACTGACCTTTGCAAAAACTTTTTTTTTCCCAAGCTTTTCCCCTCCTTCCCCCCACCCCCCACCCCTAGATGACAGGTAATCTAATACATGCTAAATAGGATAAATTATATGACAAATACAATACATATATACATATCTATACAGTTATCTTACTGTGCAAGAAACATCAGATCTAGAAAGAGAAGAAGAAAAAACAACCTAAGAAGGAAAACAAAATGCATGGAAATTTTCACAGAAAGCATTAAAATGCTGTGTTGTGATTCACACTCAGTTCCCACAGGCCTCTCTCTGCATGTATATGACTATCTTCATCACTGAACAACTGGTTTGAATCACATCATTGTTGAAGAGAACCATGTCCATCAAAATTGATCATCATATAGTCTTGTTGCTGTGTATAATGTTCTCTTGGTTCTGCTGATTTCACTCAGCATCAGTTCATGCAAGTCTCTCCAGGCCTCTCTGAAATCCTCCTGTTGGTCGTTTCTTACAGAACAATAATATTCCATAGTATTCATATACCATAATTTATTCAGCCATTCTCCAATTGAAGAGCATCTATTCAGTTTCCAGTTTCTAGCCGCTACAAAACGGGCTGCCACAAACATTCTTGCACATGTGGGGCCCTTTCCTTCCTTTATGATTTCTTTGGGATACAAGCCCAGTAGAAACACTGCTGGGTCAAAGGGTATGCACAGTTTGATAACTTTTTGAGCATAGCTCCAAATTGCTCTCCAGAATGGCTGTTCACAGCTCCACCAACAATGCATCAGTGTCCCAGCCCTCCCACATCTCTAACAATCATCATTAACTTTTCCTGTCATTTTAGCCAATCTGACAGGTGTGTCAAAGCTAACATTTCTAATACAATATTAAATAGTAATGGTGACAGTGGGCAGCCTTGTTTCACTCCTGATCTTATTGGGAATGGTTCTAGTTTGTCTCCATTACGTACGATGCTTGCTGATGATTTTAAATAGATGCTACTAATCATTTTAAGGAAAAGCCCATTTATTCCTATACTCTCTAGTGTTTTTAATAGGAATGGGCATTGGATTTTATCAAATGCTTTTTCTGCATCTATTGAGATAATCATATGGTTTTTGTTAGTTTGGTTATTAATATAATTGATTATGCTGATAATTTTCCTGATATTGAACCAGCCCTGCATTCCTGGTATAAATCCTACTTGGTCATGGTGTATTATCCTGGGGATAACTTCCTGTAGTCTCATTGCTAAAATCTTATTTAAAATTTTTGCATCAATATTCATTAGGGAAATGGGTCTGTAGTTTTCTTTCTCTGTTTTCACCCTACCTGGTTTAGCTATCAGCACCATATCGGTCTCATAGAAGGAATTTGGCAGTATACCTTCTGTCCCTATTTTCTCAAATAGTTTGTATAGTATTGGAATTAATTGTTCTTTGAATGTTGGGTAGAATTCATATGTAAAACCATCTGGCCCTGGAGATTTTTTCTTAACGAGTTGATTAATAGCTTGTTCTATTTCTTTTTCTAAAATGGGGCTATTTAAATAATTTATTTCCTCTTCTGTTAACCTGGGCAGTCTATATTTTTGTAGATATTCCTCCATTTCATTTAGATTATCAAATTTATTGGCATAAAGTTGGGCAAAGTAACTCCTAATTATTACTCTTAATTTCCTCTTCATTGGAGGAAAGTTCTCCCTTATCATTTTTGAGACTAACAGTTTGATTTTCCTCTTTCCTTTTTCTGATCAAATTAAGTAAAGGCTTATCTATTTTGTTGTTTTTTTCATAAAACCAACTCTTAGTTTTATTTATTAATTCAATAGTTTTCTTATTTTCAATTTTATTGATCTCGCCTTTTATTTTCAGAATTTCCAATTTGGTATTTAATTGAGGATTTTTAATTTGTTCTTTTTCTAGTTTTTTTCATTGTAAGCCCAATTCATTGATCTTTTCTTTCTCTATTTTATGTAAGTAAGCATCTAGAGATATAAAGTTACCCCTTATAACCGCTTTGGCCATATCCCACAAATTTTGGAATGTTGTCTCATTATTGTCATTCTCCGGGATGAAATTATCGATTGTGTCTATAATTTGCTCTTTCACCCATTCATTCTTCAGGATTAGATTATTTAATTTCCAATTAACTTTTTGTCTATTTTCTCCTGGCTTTATATTACATGTGAGTTTTATTGCATCAGATCATTGCATAATGTTTCTGTTACTCTGTATCATCTACTCTTTTTATTTAGCATCAGTTCTGTAAGACTCTCCAGGTTTTTCTGAAACCCATCTGCTCATTATTTCTTAAAGAACAATAGTCTTCCATTACATTTTTATACTATAATTTATTCAACTGCTCTTCAACTGATGGGCATCTCTTCAATTTCTACCTTTGCCACCACAAAAAAAAAAAAAAGCTGCTATAAATATTTTTGTACTTATGGATCCTTTTCCTTTTTTAACACTTCTTTGGATTACAGATGTTGTGGTATTGTTGGATTAAAGGGTCTGCACAGTTTTATGGCCCTTTGGGCACAGTTCCAAATTGCTTTCCAAAATGATTGAATCAGTTCACAAATTAACCAACAATGGATGAATTTTCTTTTAAATAGTTGGAGAGTAGAGTGAGATATGGTAGTTGGAAAACTTGGGTTAGAGACTTAAAGATGTGAGAGCTGGAGTAATTGAAGTCATGAAAGTACATGAGGGAGGAGTTTGAGGGAGGAAGAAGAGCAAGAGGACTGAGGATAGAACCCATAGGAAGGTGCAGATTTAGGAGAAGGAAGGAAAAAAATCACACATGAATGAGCCAGAAGGAGCTGTCAGAGAAACAGGAGAACTATTATGGTGAGATGTCAGAGAAGCCAAGGAGGAAAGGCATTTCAAGAAAGGAAGTATAACTAATAATGTCAAGAAATATGAGACCTGAAAAAAAAGTCAGCTAGGCATTGATGATTAGAAGGTCATTGATGCTTTTTGGGAGAGGCTGCTGTAAAGAGAGGCCAAAGAACAGGTTGTAGCAGGTTTGCTTATGCTAAAAGGTTTTTTTTTTTTTTTATGAGAGAAATTTCTTTATTGTTGATTGCCCCCCACTCTCCCTCCCACCATATTTCCTCAGAGCCCATATACTTAAAAACCATGATAGGTGGAATGTATCATTTTGTATTATTTTTGCTCGATTCTACACATTCTCTTTAAAATTTCACTCCAGTTAATACTTGGGATCACAGATGTAGAGTTGGAGGAAACTTTTTTTTTTTTTTTTTTAATAAAGCTTTTTATTTACAAAACATATGAGTGACCTTTCAACATTGACCTTTGTAAAAAAACATTTTTTTTTTTGAAAGTCTAGTTGAAAGGAAACAGGGAAATGCCCGAAAGGGCTAATATTTAAGTGTATTTATAAAAAAGACTTTGGGTTTGGTTTTGTTTGGCTTTTTTTTCCCATCTGTAAGCTTTCATCTGTAAGTATGAGGCAAATAATGGGATATGGCTGACAAAAAGGTTACAACAATCTTAGGCTTGCTTAATTAGACATAGTATCCAGGACAAGGAGGTGACAGATCCATTGTATTATGCTCTGCTTGGGCCATACGCTTGTGGAGTGTTGTGTTTGGTTCTGGGTCCCACATTTTAAAAGCTGGCAACTTGAAAAATCCTTCAGAGGAAGGTGACCAAGAAGGCCTGGAGTCTCTAACTTGTGTCACATGAGAATTGCTAAGTCTACAGAGAAGATTCAGTAGGGAACATGCTAATCAAGTTAAAATATTTGCAGGGTTATCCTGTGCAAGAGAAATTAGGACTTATTTTGTGTGACCCCAAAGGACAAATCTGGGGTCAAAGGATTGAAAGTAAATAAAAGTAGATTTTAACAATGTAAGAAGGAATTCCCCAACAATTAAAGTTGTTTAAAGATAGAATGCACTACCTTGTGAGGTGTCCTGGGTTTCTTGTCAATTAGGTTCTGAAACAGGCAGGAATGAACATTTTGTTGGCATTGAAAAAAGGGGTTTGTGGATCAGAGGAGCTTGGACTCTACAAGCATGTAACTAATGCTAGAAGGACCTTAGGGGCCAGTTTGTACAGTTTCATTTTATGGATAAAAAAAACTTGAGGTAGGCACGGCCTTAATTGTGTGGCTTAGGTGCTGCCGCTGCTGCCCCTGGGAGCAACTTCTCCCTCTCCCTTCCCAGTCCGGCTCGCTGACGTAAAGATGAGTAGCTCAGAGGAAGTGTCATGGATTTCATAGTTCTGTGGGCTTCGTGGCGATGAATTCTTCTGTGAGGTGGATGAAGACTATATCCAAGATAAGTTCAACCTCACAGGACTCAATGAACAAGTGCCCCATTACAGACAGGCACTAGACATGATCTTTGACTTGGAACCTGATGAGGAATTGGAGGACAACCCAACCAGAGTGACTTGATCGAGCAGGCAGCCGAGATGCTGTGTGGATTGATTCATGCCCACTACATCCTCATAAACTGTGGCATCGCCCAGATGTTGGAAAAATATCAGCAGGGAGACTTTGGCTATTGTCCCTGTGTATATTGTGAAAATCAGCCCATGTTGCCCATTGAACTGTCAGACATATCAGGTGAGCCCATGGTGAAGGTGTACTGCCCCAAGTGCGTGGATTTTTACACCCACAAGTCATCCAGGCACCACCATACAGATGGTGCTTACTTTGGCACTGACTCCCCACATGTTCTTCATGGTGCATCCTGAGTACAGGCCTAAAAGGCCTGCCAACCAATTTGTGCCCAGGCTGTATGGCTTCAGGATCCATCCTATGGCCTATCAACTGCAGCTTCAGGCAGCCAGCAACTTCAAGAGCCCTGTCAATATCATCCTCTGACTTAGCTCCTCCCCTTCCCCCCAACACCTCAGGCTGTGACATCATTCCCGTTCCCCCAGTGTACACACACACACACACACACACACACACACACACACATATCTTTCCAGAACCCCTAATGGTTTTTAGTTTAAATTAAGAAGAAGTCATTATTGTGGTGATGTGGTGGGAGTATGAAATAAAGTGGAGGAAAAGGCAAAAACAAAAAACAAAAAAAAACTGAGGTATGCAGCAACAAGGACTTGCCCTAGATCACACTGATGATAACTGAGAGGTAGGATTTGAACCTGTATTCTCTGACTCCAGAGTCAGAGCTTTTCCCACTATACCAGGAAGCCTTCTCTAAGATTCCAAGGAAAAACTTTTAGAGTTTTCTCAGAAATTTTCAGTGATAATTCTTATATGGTATGTTGGTGGTCATGGCATCACAGTGTCCCCCAGGCCAGTGGTATCATCCCTCTCTCATCCATTTCTTCTGGCAAGGCCAGGTCTTGACTACTTGATGCTCAATTCAGGTTTCATTCTGTTGCTACTTTTGCAGAGAGGTCTAACACCTTTGTTATGAGGGCTTGCTGAACCCTTTTCAGGGATGCTCATCCACCTTTGGAGTCCACCTTCACCCAACTCTCAACTGTGTCTCCAAGAAGCTGTAGCATATATGGTGGCTACACCCTGCAAATTGTCTCATGGTCTAAACAAAGTTGAGGGCAACCAACAGGCCTCAGACCTATCAGTAAGTTAGACAGATGTCTATCCTCAGCACATAAAGATTTTCCTTGGTGGAATGGATGAATAAGAACAGTTTGTTCCAGTGGTCATAAAGGTAGCTGAAGCAAGTGCTGTGGAGTGCTGGTCATCTACTGCATCCCAGGCTATTGTCAGCCATCCTGACTGGACTTTGATGACTCTGGAAAAGTGAGTGAGGCTGATGATTTTGTGCAACCTTTAACTTAAATCTAATTCACATGCAAGTCAAGATGTCACCCTGTGATGTCACTGGTCCTCTTTGAAAAATGAAAGACAAACAACACTTTTGCTTGCTTACTGAGCTCTCCAAAGCCTAGTCACTTTCAGAGACCATCCTTTGCCTTCTTTTCTTTTTGTCTTTCTGAAAGCAGCAATTATTCTCTTTTCAGTATTTAAAGGGAATTTATTATGAAGTACTACAAGGGAACATCCAAGGTGGGTGTGGGGATAGATGGATTAAAAAGCTTAATAGTACAGCATACAAAGGTTATTATAATTTAACTCTTGTCATTTACCAGATATAGGATATTTGTCTCTCCTGCCTAAAGCTTTTGCTTATCTTAGGACTGTGCTAGTAACTTAGTTCTTGATCCATTGGTATAGAATTAATTGAACAGATGCTCTTTCCAATGTCTTTGAATCTGCTTCCCAAGTTTTCCAGCAAGATCCTTAGCAGAGACTTCCTTTGTGTTGTTCTTTAGCCCTTTCATTTTAGGTCACTTTGCCCTTAACACATGAGCCAAGCTTTAAAAAAAATAATAAAAAAATAATAAAATAAAAAAAATAAAAATATCTATATATCTATCTATCTTTCTTCCTATACACTTTTTAAGAAATAACTCTTTCCTATCTGAACTCTAGAGGTACTTCTTTCAGGTTTTAGATCTTGGTGTCTACCTTATATTGTCTTAGAGATCCATTTGGTCTGGACTCTTTAGAAGCTATATCCTTTCTATTTTGCTTTTCTCTCTGTTTTTAAAGTAGATTTTACAAGTAAAATCTTTTTGCTAGTTTAGGTTTTGTTTTACCAGCCTCCACTTTCTTCATGGGGTGCAGTACATATTCCTGTAGACAGTCCAGGCCCAGGTTCTTTCTCGGTCTAAGTTTCTTTATTTCCTCATCACGAACTTGACTTACATTCTGATCTTGAGTTTTCAGATTTTGACTTGCTATTTGAGCTTTCTAATAATTGGAGCTTTATGGGCAGCTTTAAGGAGCATGATTCCCTCTCATTTGAACTAGATATTGCACTCTATCACATCCCCGCCACATTTGGTAGGGATGTGATAAAGTGGATTTCTGGTTAAGTACTGGATAGGCCAGGTGACTTGGAGTTCCTTTTGTCTCTAGCTTCTATGATTTCTGTGGGTTTGCCTGCCTGAGCTCAGATGACAACTAAAGTTAAGGAACAGTAAGTAAGGATATCTTTGTCTTGTTTCCTGATTAACAGGGATCCAGTAACTTAGAGTCATGAGTTACTGGGTCTGTATTGACTCATATTTCCTGGAAATATTACTTTTTGCTGATTAACAGGAATCCAGTAACTTAGAGTCATGAGTTACTGGGTCTGTATTGACTCATATTTGCTGGAAATATTACAAATAAGAATTCATAGGTCTCATTGAAATACAAACATTCTCACTATATGCTCCTCTCCCAACTTCCCTAGTAATTTGATAAGGTCATTTTACCATTGCAGTAGTGGTTTAAAGTTACTCAACTAAATTATAAAATGTTTTAAATATTTTTGATAAATAAGCACCTTGCCAGAGTGTCTGTAAATATTTTTTAGTTCAGCCTTTCTATTGAAGGATGTACCTCAATGTCTTTAATATGTTTGTCAAATTTATTATCAAATAAATTACTTTAAACATTTTATCTTTCCATCTAAAAATTTTTTAAAAAATTCTATTGAATGTTGCATCTTGATGCCAATTTTATTTTGAAAATTCTGACATGCAATATTTGTGAATGACTTTGGGCAATTATTTGTTTATATGTCCCATTAGAGAAGATGAGAGTACCAAAACCACAAAGATTGTGCAATTATCTTTCAAGAACAAGCATCTTTTTTAAGAATAGAATTGGAAGCAAGATGTAATGCACATTAATATAGTTAAGTTACTTTGGAGAAAGGCTTTTAGCAATTAATTGTTTATATATCCCATTACAGAAGACTCTACTCCAAAAATCACGCTAGCTGCAAAATTATCTGCCAAGAAACAGGCATCTTTGCTTAGTGATGAAAAGGATGATTTTCGAGTAGACAAGAAAAGGATTCGTCCCTTAGAAACCAAGCAGCAGGTGAGCAAAGCTTATTGGCAGTGAAATAATCCAGATATAGCTGAACACGGTTGTCAAGAATCAATCAACATTTCAGTGGAAGTCAGAGAGATTAGTTGGGTCATATCACAGCCATAAATTAGACTATTTCTTTTAGCTTCATTTTTACTGTTACAAAGGAGCCCATTGTTGTGTCAGAGTATTCATAATAACATGTCATTAAGATAAATTGCACTGTGCATAGTTGTACTTGAGGAATTTATGCAATTTATGTCTGGGGAGCCTAATCAGTAATAGTCACAATCCAGTATTCCATCAAGGAAAAGAATTTCAAAAAAAGAATGGGTCTTATATACTATATATATATATATATATTTAATACATGCAGATATATACCCTGAAATTCAATTGCTGTCTTTTTTTTTTTTTTTTTTTTTTTGCTAGAAGTAGAATTATTTGCTTGGCTATTGTTGTGAACATTGGGATAAATTGTGCTTAGCATTATTCTGAGTTAAATATTGGTGGGTGATACAACTATTTAACCTTTTTAAGAAGAAACAGATGCAAAAATAAATGCTTACATTCTAGCTTGTGTATAGATTTTATCAGTTTTATTTCTTTGGTATTCCCTATAGTAAAACCTTAATAATTTGGACCATTTGTGAGGAAGGCAATTTTAAATCAAGAAAAGATCTGAATTTTCCAAATATTTAAAATAAGCATATTTATTTCTATTACATAGAACCTTACATAAAGTAGGGCAATATATTACTTGATAGTATTTCTTTGGTTATTGCTTTGTAAAAGAACAAATTTTTTTCTTTTTTCTTTTTTTTTGTTGAGGCAATTGGGGTTAAGTGACTTGCCCCAGGGTCACACAGCTAGGAAGTGTTAAATGTCTGAGATCAGATTTGAACTCAGGTCCTCCTGACTTCAGGGCGGGTGCTCTATTCACTATGCCACCTAGCTGCCCCAAAAGAACAAATCTTTAAGGTGATTTATAATTAATTTAACATAAATCAGAAAACATACAGCACCTACCATCTAGAGCCTCTTTGCTAGATGTTGGTTATGTAAAGACAAAAATAAATTTCTATCCTCAAAAAATTCACATCCTAATAGCATTCTCTCAGCTTTTCATTTGTTGGTAAGTAAAGTAGAGGAAGCTTTCTAAAGCAGTTTAAAAAAAAAGTCTTAATGATATTTTATTATAATTTCCCCAGTGTTATTTTTCGTCACGTTTTCAAAGATCTGCATCACATAAGTAATATTTTTTAAAGGCAAAAAGAAAGAAAACAAAGAGGAAAAAATTAGCACAAATCATCGATACACTGAAAAAGTCTGAAAACATATGCAATGTGTAATAATTATAGAACTTTCCACCTTTATGAAGGGCTGGCTTGGGAATGTCCTCTGGGAACTCTTCTTTTATGCTATATTTGTTTTTAATATATCTTTTGCAACATTAACTTCTTTTTGCATTTTTTTCTTTCATTTACCTTGTGTAATCATTGTATATATTGTTTGGCTCTGCTTTGTTCTCTTCATCAGTTTAAGAATATCTTTCCATGTGTCTGACTTAATCACAGTCATCTTTTTTTTTTTATTTTTTAGTAAAGCTTTTTATTTGTATAACATATGTATGGGTAGTTCCTCAGCATTGATCTTTACAAAGCTTTCTGTTACAAATTTTACCCCCAGTCCCCTCCCCTCCCCTAGATGGCAGGAAGTCCACTACATGTTAATAATGTTAAAATACTTGACAAGTTGTGCAAGAAAAATCCTATCTGCAAGAAAAAAAGAAAAAAAAATCATAAAAAGGAAACACCATGCAAGCAAACATCAATAGAGAGCATGAAAATGTTATATTGTGGTCCACATTTCACATCCCTCTCTCTGGGTGTATATGGCTTTCTTCAGTGAACAATTGGAGCTGGTTTGAAACATTTCATTGTTGAAGAGAGCCATGTCCATCAGAATTGATCATCATATAGTATTGTTTCCATGTATAATGATCTCTTGGTTCTGTTCACCTCCCTCAGCATCAGTTCATGCAAGTCTCTCCAGGCCTCTCTGAAATTGTCCTGCTGGTCGTTTCTCACAGAACAGTAATATTCCATAACATTCATATACCATAATTTATTCAGCCATTCTCCAATTGATGGGCATCCCTTCAGTTTCCAGTTTCTAGCCACTACAAAAAGGGCTGCCATAAACATTCTTGCACATAAGGGGGCCCTTTCCTTCTTTTATGATTTCTTTGGGATATAAGCCCAATAGAAACACTGCTGGGTCAAAGGGTATGCACAGTTTGATAACTTTTTGAGCATAGCTCCAAATTGCTTTCCAGAGTGGTTGGCTCCGTTCTCAGTTCCACCAACAATGTATCAGTGTCCCAATCTCCCCACATCCCCTCCAACATTCGTCATTATCTTTTCCTGTCATTTTAGCCAATCTGACAGGTGTGTAGTGGTACCTCAGAGTTGTCTTAAGTTGCATTTCTCTGATCAATAGTGATTTGGAGCAGCTTTTCATATGACAGTCATCATTTCTTACAGCAGCTATTATGTTAACATTCTGTTACATTTAGCTACCACAGTTTGTTTAGTTATTCCCCCAGTCAATGGGCTTCTACTTTGTTTCCAAGTCGTTGCTGTCACAGAAAATGAGCAGTTTGTTTTCTTAAGTAGTTAAAAAAAAAAACAAAAAAAACCAAATTTCCTAGAGTTTGGTTATTGGTATAAATTTGCTTGACAAATTCTTAGAAAAAAAAAGATATCGAAAAGGGAAATTGGTCTAATCCATCCCTGAATTGTCACATGTTCCAATTTAATGGAGTCCTTCCAATTTAATGGAGTCCAAATTTATGTAGTTTTCTTGTATGTGAGTTTTACTTTTTAAAAGTAATAGTTTGTGAAATAACTTTTGAATAAAATAGCTCATCATTATCATGACTCCTTGTTTATTTTTTCCAGTTTATTTCTAATATATGTAATTTGTCAAAGATAGAAAATGAATACTAAAAATGAACTAGTTTGAATTTACTTTCTCAGAAAATGTGGACAATGATAGAGCAATGTATAACGTGGAGTTGGGCTTATCATAAAGCATTAGTTCCTTATTTACATTGATTCTACTTTCTCCTTTTGTGTTTACTAAAATAAAGCATCATCTCTTTTCTCCCTTGCTTCACTTCAGCAACAGTGTAGCAAACAGGAAGAAAAAGAGCTGCTGCTGAGAAAGATGGATAATAGAAACAGGATTCAGGAAGGAGATTAAGGCAGCAGATCACAGTTAGCCATGTTTTTCAGAAATATATGATAGTCCTGTCAACTTTCATGTCAATTCCCCCTAATAAGAAGTTGCAGTTATTTAAATTTTTAAAAATCTGATCCATTCCTGAAGTTTCTTTTTACTGAAATTGAAGAAAAGATGGTGTGGTATTTTAAACTTTAATTTTCAAAGTTGTTTCATTCCTGTTATGTACACTGGGACCTTGCTATAACACTGTTTTTGGGGTTCTCCTTGTGGGATTATTTTATAGATGGTACACAATGTGATTTTCTTTATCAATTTTTTTCATTCAGTCCAAGATGAATCACTGTTTTGTATTGTAATCAACAAAAAATTGTTACGGTCATGTGATCATGTATTTTGTTTGACAAGAACATATACATTTTTTCTTGTCACAGCTGCCATGTTCATTTGAATTTGTGACCTTGCTGAAATAGGGGACATCTGTAAAATGATGTCTTTGTAAAAGGAGGAAAAAAATTACATATATTATATACATATGTATATATACATATTTCACTGAAGAATTATATAGATTATAAGTCACTCTTAGGATTTTGACAAACCAGGTTGGGGGGGGGGAAGGGCAGCTTGTCTTCTGACCAATAACTATAATTCTTTATGATTTTTCCTGGAATAGAAAATTCTGCTATGTACTGAAAACTGACCTGTTTAAGCATCTTGAGCTTATTTTGACTTTCTGGATTGGTGTGTTTTTGCAGGTTAGAAAGCGTCCTTGCTTTGCAAAGGACATACAGAATTTAGATACAAAAGTTGCAACAGAAAGGATTGTGAAGCCAAATTCTCCATTGGGAAAAAAAATTACCTTTTCTTCTCAAAAGGTATGTATTGTAATTCATATGTTGATAGTCAGTTAAAGGAGAGAGTCTATGGAATTTCCAAATTATGTGTTATAAGAAAATGTCTTATTTAAACTGTATCTTGGTTGGCTTGTTACTGATAACACCTTTATTTGTCTCTTTATTGACTTGCAATTGCAGACTTTTCACAATTTTTTGTGCTTTACATTTGAGATTTGGAAAATTTTTGAAGTACGTCTAGAATAAAATATACTATCTTTTAGAAACTTCTTTAGCAGCTGGACAGTGTTATTTGTGTTTCTACTTGAGTTCTTTAAAGTGTGGACATGGTAAGTCATAAGCATATCTAATAGTGAAATTATTATAATGAATGACTTTCTCATAATATGGTTAGAAAAAAAGTGTTATCATGTTTCCTCTGGACTACAAATCTACAGTCCTATGAGAAAAAAAAATTATTTTTCAGAAGTTGAATGATTTATTACTCATAATGTTAAAGCTCTGGGTATGTGGCCATTTATCTTGTTTGTAGATTTATTGAACAAATTAAGTTTCTTGGCTCAACCCAGAAAGTCAGATGATAAACTTTTAATAATGTGACACTAAATTTCTATTTATTTAGAGACATAAACGATATATGCTGTTATTTTTAAAAATTTTCTAATAATTTCTTTATTTTCATATTCTGTATGCCTAGCTTAAAATAAAAAAGCTAATTTGCAGGCTGTAAACAAACCAAATGATTTTTTACAGGTCATTAGATATTTTCTAGTTTTTATTATGCACTCCTAAGAAAATATGCCACATTGAACCACATAGGTCTCCTATCGAAATAATATATAAATTCTAGAAATGAAAAATCATTGTTACTCAAGAACTCAAAGATGATGATCTGATCTTTTGGTACAAATTTTCTTAAACATTAAAATATCTCTCCCAGCATAATAAATTTCCATAGAGAAAAGGGGCCAGGGGAGAAGAAAGCTGCTCTAGCATGCCAGGACAAGCATAAATACCAGGTTTGCTATTTAAGCAAGTTGCTTAACCTCTCAAGGTCTCAATCTCTAAAAGAAGGAGTTTGCTAAAAAGATGATCTCTAAGGTTCCTTCTGATTCTAAATTCTAAAATTTATAATAATACAATTTCTCTGGAAATTTTGACAGAAGCTTTATGGGTAAGGTGAATTTATAACCATTTTAGTATTTAGTGGCCATTTTTACAAATCTGAATTTAATTTTGTTTCCAGATACTTATAGACTATTTTGCATAAAAAGTTATAGGCTTTGTACATAGTATTTATTGCACAGATTTTCTTTAGAGATAACTAAACCTAAATCAAACTAAATTAAATGAAAAAGTTAGGATTAAATTCATCCCCAAAATGACATTTAATGATGAGAACACTGACTCTCAAGTGAGAAGACTTGGGTTTAAATTACATTGCTATTATTTATTGGCCATGTAACTTTGGACACATAAACTCCTTTTGCCTCACTCCTTTCATTTGTAAAATGAAGGAGCAAGATTGCATGGTCTCCAAGTCCCCCTTCAATTCTAAATGTATTACTCTATAATTCTATGTCTGATCAGTGGGACAAAAACATATTCACGTTTCTTATCTAAAAAATTTCAGGGATAGAGAAGGAGTTATATAAAGAGGTATAGAATAAAGAAAGCAAAACTGAAACAATATACACAGTGATTATGACTGTTTACACTTCAATAAAACTCAGATGAAATACAATATACAATGTTGATACTACCTTGTAAATGCTAAAATAGAGACTTTTTTTTTTTTTGTTAAAGCCTTTTATTTGCAAAACATATACATAGGTAATTTTTCAACAATGACCCTTGCAAAGCTTTCTGTTACAAATTTTTCCCTCCCCTAGATAGCAAGAAGTCTAATACATGTTAATTATATTAAAATATTTGACAGATTGAATATGTGTATACATATTTATATAGTTATCTTGCTGTACAGGAAAGGAAAAAAATAACAAAACCTGAGAAAGAAAACATAATGCAAGCAAATATCAATAGCGAGTGTGAAAATGCTATCTTGTGGTCCAGACTCAGATCCCACAGGCCTCTCCCTGGGTGTATATGGCTTTGTTCCTCACTGATTAACTGGAACTGGTTTGAAACATCTCATTGTTGAAGAGAACCATTTCCATCAGAACTGATCATCATATAGTCTTGTTGTTGCCATGTACAATGATCTTATGGTTCTGCTGATTTCACTCAGCATCAGTCCATGCAAGTCTCTCCAGGTCTCTGAAATCATCCTGCTGGTCGTTTCTTATAGAACAATAATATTCCGTGACATTCATATACTATAATTTATTCAGCCATTCTCCAATTGATGGGCATCCATTTAGTTTCCAGTTTCTTGCCACTACAAAAAGGGCTGCCACAAACATTTTTGCACATGTGGGTCCCTTTCCTTCCTTTAAGATCTCTTTGGGATATAGGCCCAATAGAAACACTGCTGGGTCAAAGGGTATGTAAGGTTTGATAACTTTTAAGCATAGTTCCAAATTGCTCTCCAGAATGGTTGGATCCGTTCACAGTTCCACCAGCAATGTATCAGTGTCCCAGCCTTCCCACATCCCCTCCAACATTTGTCATCTTTTCCTGTCATCTTTTTTTTTTTTTTTTTTTAAATTAAAACTTTTTATTTGCAAAACATATGTAAGGGTAATTCTTCAACATTAACCCTTAACAAAGCTTTCTTTTACAAATTTTTACCCCCCTACTCCCCACCCTTCCCCTAGATGGCGGGATATCCACTACATGTTAATTATGTTAAAATACTTGACAAATCGAATATATGTATACATACTTCCACACATCATTTTTGTGCAAGAAAAATCATATCTACAAGAAAGAAAAATCAGAGAAAGGAAACACAATGCAAGCAAACATCAATCGAGAGCATGAAAATGTTATGTTGTGGTCCACATTTCATATCCCTTTCTCTGGGTGTATATGGCTTTCTTCACTGAACAATTGGAACTGGTTTGAAACATTTCCTTGTTGAAGAGAGCCATGTCTATCAGAATTGATCATCATATAGTCTTGTTGCCATGTATATGATCTCCTGGTTCTGCTCATTTCACTCAGCATCAGTTCATGCAAGTCTCTCCAGGCCTCTCTGAAATCATCCTGCTGGTCATTTCTCACAGAACAATAATATTCCATAACATTCATATACCATAATTTGTTCAGCCATTCTCCAATTGATGGACATCCATTCAGTTTCCAGTTTCTAGCCACTACATAAAGGGCTGCCACAAACATTCTTGCACATGTGGAGCCCTTTCCTTCCTTTATGATTTCTTTGGGATATAAGCCCAATAGAAACATGCTGGGTCAAAGGATATGCACAGTTTGATAATTTTTTGAGCATAGTTCCAAATTGTTCTCCAGAATGGTTGGATCCGTTTACAGTTCCACCAACAATGTATCAGTGTCCCCTCCACATTTTTCCCACATCCCCTCCAACATTTGTCATTATCTTTTCCTGTCATCTTAGCCAGTCTGAGCGGTGTGTCGTGGTATCTCAGAGTTGTCTTAATTTGCATTTCTCTGATTAATAGAGATTTGGAGCACCTTTTCATATTTTCTTATAAATATGAGACAATTCTCTATATATTTTAGAAATGAGACTTTTGTCAGAACCCTTAAATGTAAAGATGATTTCCCAATGATATATGTTATGTTAATTAAACAGTTATATAACAAATTCATTGGATAACAAAATGGTGACAAAAGGAACATAGATTTGAGACTTGAAAAGCTGTCGTTTTCTTTCTACTTTCTTGGCTGCATAATACTAAAAAAAAATCCTTAGCTCATTACTCATCTCATAAATAGTTTTGTTTAAAAAAAAAAATAGCCTGGTTTTAGTCAATTGGAAGTCAATACCTAGATTGGTAAGGAAATACATATTTTTAATCTGAAAGTTTTCCCTGGCATTGGACAATCTAGAGTAGATAACAGTTACAAAAATATACTTGGAAGGAATGTGAGATGGCATTATAAATATCTGCCCTTTTGAATAATTGCTTTGGTAGGCTTGGTTAAGAAAGAAATATGAGACATTTCTTCCTGTTTATCCATGTTTTTAATTAAAAAGAGGAGAATGGTGATATCAAAAATGTGGTAGATATAAATGATTATGTTAGCAGTAGCAAAACCTAAATCTTCAGTCTGCTAGTAAACTTGTCCCTTCATATGGTAAAAATGAGTATCAGAAACTAGGGTAGAAGTAATATATTAAACTTAGTAAAAACATATTTACTTGGTAAAGTATATATTTACATTTATTTTATTAAAACAATTCTTTTAGAACCATTTAGTTCTTTGCTAGTCTATCATTTAGTCAACAAATATTTATTAAGCATTAAGCATTTATTATATGCCAATTATTGTGCCAAGTACAGGTGATACAATGAAAAAATGAAGCAGTTCCTATTCTCAGGGAACTTATATTCTAATGAGGGATAGGATATGAGTGAGGTACAAATGAGTATAAGTACTAAATGGAAAAAAAAAAAAAGGTAGATTTGGGAAGAGAGTTCCCTACTAGCCAGAGAAACAAAGAAAGCTTCCTGAAAGTGTCATTTGAGCTGATTGTTTTTATATTGTTTAGTTTAAAGTTTTTTCAATTATCAGATATCTTTCTTTCTCCTTTCCACCTCTTCTCCCACATTGCCTGCCATCCTCCTCCAAAGAAACCCTCAGAATAAAACTATTGTAAGTAAGCATAGTCCAGCAAAATAAATTCCTATATTGCCATGCCCGTTTGCCTATTAATTCATCACTTCTTAGGTATGAGATGGATGACATTCTTCATCTCCTCTGGAGCAGATATGTCAAATTCCTAAATGCTTTCATTAAAACTCCAATGGGAACAGATAAAAATGTAATTGGGAAGTGTTCATCAAAAATACATAAAAACCATCACCAACAAAATGCAACAGCAAGAGATACAAAGAGAAATTCCATTCAAAATAACTATCGATAGTATAAAATATTTGGGAATATATCTGCCAAGGGAAAGTCAGGAT
>JAJPUD010010977.1:0-30241 GCA_023553655.1 Myrmecobius fasciatus | reverse complement strand
GAGGGGATGTGGGAAAACTGGGACACTGATACATTGTTGGTGGAACTGTGAACGGATCCAGCCATTCTGGAGAGCAATTTGGAACTATGCTCAAAAAGTTATCAAACTGCATACCATTTGACCCAGCAGTGTTTCTATTGGGCCTATATCCCAAAGAGATTTTAAAGGAGGGAAAGGGACCCACATGTGCAAAAATGTTTGTGGCAGCCGTTTTTGTAGTGGCAAGAAACTGGAAATTGAAAGGATGCCCATCAATTGGAGAATGGCTGAATAAATTATGGTATGTGAATGTCATGGAATATTACTGTTCTGTAAGAAACGACCAACAGGAGGATTTCAGAGAGGCCTGGAGAGACTTGCATGAACTGATGCTGAGTGAAATCAGCAGAACCAGGACAACATTATACACAGCAACAAGACTATATAATGATCAATTCTGATGGACATGGTTCTCTTCAACAATGATGTGATTCAAACCAGTTCCTATTGTTCAGCGATGAAGATAGTCATATACATCCAGAAAGAGGCCTGTGGGAACTGAGTACGGACCACAACACAGCATTTTAACGCTTTCTGTGAATATTTCCATGCATTTTGTTTTCCTTCTTAGGTTGTTTTTTTTTCTTCTCTTTCTAGATCTGATGTTTCTTGTGCAGTAAGATAACTGTATAGATATGTATACATGTATTGGATTTGTCATATAATTTATCATATTTAGCATGTATTAGATTACCTGTCATCTAGGGGTAGGGAGTAGGGGGAAGGAGGGGAAAAGCTTGGGAAAAAAGTTTTTGCAAAGGTCAATGTAGAAAAATCACTCATATGTTTTGTAAATAAAAAGCTTTTAATAAAAAAATACATAAAAACATATACAACATAGATATTGTTAATTTGTAGTTTTCTAAGACAATATGTTGTGTGCAAGTTTGATACCTTTGCTTCAGGACAGTGGTGTCAAACTGAAAGAAACAGAGGTTACTGAATCATTTATGTATGGAGACTGTATACTCATTTAGAAAATCTCTTATTAACATCTGTGCTCTACTATATTCTTATTTATTGAATATTTCCCATTTACATTTTAAACTAATTTTGGCAGCTCTAGAGAGGATTATAGCCCTTCAGAAGGCTTTTGACATCTCTGTTCTAGAAACATTACTGGTCAGGGTTCTTAAATCTTTCAGAATTGTTCATTTTTACAGTATTGTTTTTATTGTGTAAGTTCTCCTGATTCTCCTTATTTCACATCAGTTTATACAGATCTTTCTGAGTTTTGTCTGGTAATACAATAGTATTTCATTATATTTTTATACTGAAATTTACTACTGGTTTTTTGCTACTGCAAAAAGTGGTGCTATCAACATTTTTGCACACATAGGTTCTTTTCCTCTTTCTTTTATCATGTTCAGGTGTTAGGCCTCATTAGTAGTATTGTTGGGACAAAAGGAATGCACACTTACAGGATTACCAACAGTGTATCAATGTGCCTGTTTTACCCCCAGCCTTCAAACTGGACATTTTTGTTTTTTGTCAACTCTGCCAATATTTGGAGTGTGAGGTGGAACCTCAAAGTTGCCTTAATTTGCATTTCTGTAATTGGAATGTAGATATTGGTAGCTTGAAAATTGCTGGTTCAAATCCTTTGACCATTTATCAACTGGAGAATGGTTTTGAGATGAGTCTCAAGGGAAAACAGAGATTCCTACAGGTGGAGTTGGGGAAGGACTGTATTATAGTTCAGGCATAGCCACAGTGGAAAGGTAAGGAGGTGGGAGACAGTGTCCTATGTGTTGAACAGTGAGTTGACCAGTATTTTTATAATAATGATCATGAGGAAGAAAATTTTAGAAGACTGAAAGGGAAAGTTGTGCAGACATTTAAATGTAAAATGGAGGAGATGATATTTGATCCTGGAGGCCATAGTTGTCCTCTATATCATAAAAAACACTTTTTTTTTCCTCTCCACAGGTTCACTCTGATTTTCAGTAGAATTATTTTTTCATTTCATTTTTTAAATTAACAAGTGTTTATTTTTTTCTCCCATTCCTCTTACCACCACTGGAAAAAAAACACAGAAAAACAGTCATTACAAATGTATGAGTCAAAAATGTGTATCTTATTCTACCTCTTAAATCTCTCACCTTTGTGTCAGGAGATGGAAAGCATCATCAGTCTCTTGGTTCTTCTTATAGCTTCCAAAGTTGTTTTTACAATGCTATTATATAGTTCTGCTTACTTCATTTTATATCAGTTCATATAAATCTTCCCAGGTTTCCTTTATTATAACACAAATGTTCTATTATATTCATATACCGTAATAAATTAAACCATACCCAATTGATGGGCACCCGTGTAGTTTCCAAATTTTTTCAACTACAAAAAAACCTGATATAAATGTTTTTATACTTATGTGTTCTTTTCCTCTTTTGTGAATAGGTCTAGTAGAGGTATTTCTGGGTCAAGAGTATGCATTTATTTAGTTTTAGCCCCTTTTGGGGCATAGTTCCAAATTGCTTTCTAGAATGGCTTTACCAATTTACAGTTCTATGAGTAGTACATTCATGTGCCTTTTCCCCCATAGCATACTAATAGAATTTCACCAACTATTTGCAGAGTGACTTACTATAATTCTCATTAGCTATTCCAGATTTTGCAAGAAAATATTTATAAAAGATAGACAAATGGTTTTGGGCGTGATGTCTTCATAACATTTAATGTGGCATATTTTTCTCAGCCTCCAAAATTAATTCAAATTCAAATACAGCTCAGATGAAAGGAGTTGATTAGGTATATTTAACATCTGGAAGATGTAAAAAAATGTAGTCTTCTAGTTCATTCACATTGGGTAGCATTAAAAGAAAAAAAATTTAAGAAAAAATTATTCAGATCTAGAAATTAATTATATTACTATACATATCATTCTCAATTTTTTGTCCTAAAAAAGGCTATAGGAGAAACATTTTCTTCATTTTTAGATATCCCCAACTCTGGTGTTTCTCTGCATACTTAGTATATGCATATATGAGAAGGTTTGATTGTTTAGGAAAGCAGTTTTTCAGATATCTGGGCACTGGACTAAAATTCTTGAATCCCCTTACAGACTTTCCTAATTTTTCTTCCTTCAAGTTCATCATCCAACTCATGAATTTTTTTCTTTTCATTTTCTTTTCAGGATTCTGATACTTTCCACAGCATAAATTCTTGATGTTTTAAAAATAAATATTATTTGTCATTTATTTGTATAATTCGTTAATGTTCTTTTGGTTTTTTTTGAGCAGTTTTTAAATAAAGAAAGCATGTTTTAAATAAAATAACAACCATACTTTTGTATTTAGTTTTATAGCAAATTTTTGTTGCTGGGATATTTTCACTTGGGGAAAACCTTTGAGAGTTTAGGCTTTCAACTTTTTGTTGGTATAATAGAAACTCAAGGCCAGCAGAGTGTGCTGTTGATGTTCAGATAGAGTCTTTTTTTACTTTGCTGACTTGGAGAAAGGCTTCTTGCTAATTTCTCATTGATGAAATGAAAGTGTTGAAAGAGACCTTAGAGATCATCTAAGTTTCTGGGTGGGAGGCTGGAGTGGGTTTAAACATTAATTCTAGCATTCCAGGAGAAAAAAAATAGCTGAACTGAACCTTAGGAATTATTTCTTGTTACTTTTGAATCAAATCCTCTAAAAATGTTAGATATGTTGATTTTTGAACTACCATAGAACACACTATGGAGTAGGATCCTTTTTTCAAAAGAAAGCTTTGAATTAGGTGGTTTTTAAATCAGCTTGATTTAAGGAACACTTAAACTCCTATTTTTATTATCATTACCTCTTTCAACATGCTTTGTCAATTAAATGAGGAATGATACTAGTATTAATAATGCAGGTGACATCATAAGGCAGTATTAATTTTTATCTCCACTTCCACGAAGTAAATTATTTTAGCACTTAGTGATATTTTGCTTGTTTTCACAATTAATCACTCTTACTAGAGGCCAAAAAGTGATTTCAAGTTATTGCTGAGAAATAGCTTCAGAAATGCTTCAGACTTCATCCTTCCTCCTTGGAAATAGAGCCATTTTCATGGGGAAAGAATAAAGTGTTGTTTTGGTGGTGGATAATAATATTGTCACTAGTATATTGACAACTGGCCTAAAGATTATGTGGATAAAGTTACACATTAGCTTAAATTGTCAATTAAAATAGGTTTAAAGAAATTATCTTCAAGTACTGTTTCATAAAGGTTTGTAAGGAAATGTAAAGTGTTATTATTGTTCTTTAGAATATGTATGAATATTAAAAATATATAGTATGAAAAATAGCCCATTGAATAATATCTCTCTAGTTAGAAATCTGTGACAAATTTTAAAAAATATTTTTTGTATTTTATCTGCCTAAAAAGATAAAAGGCAACCCTCTTTTGAGCTATTCAACTTATTTTTCGTCACCTTGCTTAATATTATTACATTTAAAGCAGGAAGGTCAGATTTGTTCAGTCTGAAAGGATAATTGCTGAATGTAAGCCGTTTTACAGTTGCCTATTTATTTTTTGTTTTGGTTTATTAGACATCCAGAAGAGAAAATCAGAGTTGAGTTATATGGTAGATAGATATAAAGATTTAAAGAATATTTTTTTGTAGCTATTATAAATGAAATTGATGATTTAGAAAAGATGAATCCAAGTAATACAAATAGTCCTGGTGGATAGAAGTAGAAACTATTTTGAATTGAGTATAAATCATCATTTCTTAAAAATCTGCTTTCTTCCTCATGTTAGAAAAATCAAAAGTTTTTCTCTGAATACTTTTTTTTTTTTAAAGCAAGAGGAACAGGATTCAAAAGCAATGATAAAGCAGATGCCTTACTTTTTATTTCATTAGATACATTTTTATACTTTTGTATTAGAATGCTACAAGAAAGAGTTTTGCTAAAGTGAAGAATTATGGCTATCTGGCATTCATACTTTACATCAGAGTGTTAAGTGATCATTTGATTTGCTAATTATTCCCCAGAATCACATTGTGAGAAGTCTGCCATGTTAAATCTTAAATTTCATTGTGTTTGGCTTACTAGGTTTTGTGTATTTCACAGTGATTTTTAGGCACTTACTAAATGCTGGGTGACTTGTTAATGGATAATCAATTCCAGGGAATGAGTAAGGAAAAACTTGCTTAAAAAGTAGTAGTCATTGGCATCTGAATTTAATTATTAATTCAATTATTTTCAGTTGCATTAGGTTTAAAACTCCCCACGCTGCTAAGCTAGTCTACTTGGGTTTGATGTAGATCATAGAGCTTGAAGAGGAATCTTTGAAACCATAGGAGAAAGTCTGTTGTAAAGACTCTCCTACACTTCATGAATAAAACTTTCCTGTTTGTATTGTAGATTGGACAAGCCATATAACTTCAGATTCTCTGATTGATTCTGGCTTGCCTTTATTATTATTATTTTTAGTACTGATGCATAAAGAATTTAATAGCTTTAAGTACATTTAGTATTTAATTTTTGATAATGCACTTGTATGTTACTTTGTAAATTTATTTCATTGATATAGGTACTTTTATTGATATAGATTGCCACCTCATCATATGAAAAAGTGATGAGAAAGAAAAAAAACAAACAAGCAAGCAAACAACAAAAAAAGGTGAAAATGCTATGTCCCCCATATCAGTCCCCATAGTTCTCTTTCTGGATGCAGATGGCTCTCTCTATTACAAAACTAATTGGAATTGCTTTGAATCACCTCACTGTTGAAAAGAACCACGTCCATCAGAATTGATCATCATATAATATGGTTGTTGCTGTGTAAATGTTTTCTTTGTTCTACTTACTTCACTTAGCATCAATTCATGTAAGTCTCTCCTGGCCTTTCTGAAATCATGCTGCTGATCTTTTGTAACTATATTCCATATATTTTTTTAATAACACACACTGGAGGCCTTTCTGTTTTTCTTTCAGTATCTTCCTATTGGTTTCACCTTCTTTCTTATAGGACCCTTCTCTCCTCTGATATTGCCATTTTGGTGTAGGCCTTCATCACTTCCTGCCAGGACTATCTCAATAGCCTGCTGGTGGGTTTACCTACTTTAAGCCTCTCTCTACTCCAGTCCACCTTCCATTTAGCCACTAAAGTGATATTCCTGAATGATATTCCTGTCAATAAATTCTAGTAGTTCCCTTTCACCTCCAGAATTAAATGCAAAATGATCTGATTAGCATTCAAAGCCCTTTATAACCTACTACCCTCCTACTCACACCTTATGCCCTGCCAGATATGTTTTCAATCAGTGACAGTGACCTTCTGGCTGATCCACAGTATAAGACCTTCCCTCTCTCAACTCTGGGTATTTCCTCTTATTCTCTCTTATGATTGAAAGGCTCTTTTCTCTCAACTCTGGTTATTGACCTTCCTGGCTTCCTTAAAGTTCTGACTAAAAATCTCATTTTTTTACATTCTTTCTTAACATTTAATTCTAGTGCCTTCATTCTATTGATTTTTTTCTATTTATCCTAATTTATTCTATTTATTGTATTTATTTGTCTGTTTTCTCCCCTACTAGATGGTGAGTTCTTCAAGGGCAGGGACTGTCTTTTGCTTCTTTTTTCATCTGCAGTGTTTATTGTCTTGCCTGGCACATAGTAGGCACTTAATTGTTCAATGGTTGATTTCTTGTCAGGTGGTGAAGATCATGTGTTATTGGGATTGGAAGTGTAGTCAGTCAGTTGAAAAAAAAATCTTCAAATCATTAATAATTAGAGAAATGCAAACTGAGGCACGTCTGAAATTCTGTTTGACAGCTATCAAACTGACAAAAAGGACAATTACAGGAGGCAGACTCTGAGTGTTACACCTTTTCTGGCCTTAATCCAATCTAAGAGAAGAGGTCCAAAAACAGGTCCTGTTGTAGAATTATTGGTTTTTATGTTTTCCAGTGGCATAAGCCAGTGTTGATCTATCCAAATCTTTTTACTCTTTTAATTTTGTTACTAAGCCAAGTATTAAAGAGCTTTCTAATAAGTAGGCAAGCATTATAGAATTCTTTGTTGGTATCTCATAGATGAGGACATGTTCTTGCAGCATGTGATATACAATCCAGACATGGGGTAAAATAGTATTATATCAAATTACATATGCCTTGGGATTGGAAGGTTTATTTAGATCGGATGAGAGATGCAATACTAGAAAAAATACAACAGCAAGTTGTAGGTTGGTTGTCTATGAGTGGAGGGTATACTGAGTCGTGAAATAGTTTGTAGAATATATGTTACAGAAGCCATGTCTCATATCACTCTTGCTTGTTAATATTTTTAGTTCTATATAGTTGACATTCCCCTCCCCCCATCCTATTAGTAATATATGTTCAAAATTTTTTGTATAATATGAGTGTAACATTATCTGTGGTTCTAATAACATTTGTGTCACAAGTAACTAGCTGTGTGATTTTGGTACAGCTCATTGCCCCTCTCAGAATCTTATTTTCTTTTTATTGTATTACAGTGCTTTTCAAACTTCATCACTTTACAAATAAAGAATGCTAGATTTTGAGTCAGAAGACCTGGATTTGAGTTCTATCACTTTATGATCATGGACAAATCACTTAACTATCTGGATCTCAGTTGTAAAATGAGGGGGGTTGATCTAACAGATCCCCAACATTTCTTCCAATTCTAAGTTTATGATCCTGTGATCTAGTCAACAAGGTGATCTCCAAGGTTCCCTCCAGCTTTAAAATGTCATGATATTAAGTCTCTTAACCCTAATCTTTCTTAAATGAGTTCCTGCAGCTTTATGATATTTCAAAATTTATCAAGTTCATTATTTCTTTTTCATTCCTGTCTTGTGATTTTGCCCTTAAATCTGGCCATTCTTTAGATTTCATATTTCAGTTGAGAGTACTTCAAGTCCCATAGGTTATACTCAACTCTGTATTCTTCCTTACCTCCCAAATCCAGTTGCCATTTATTGTCATTTCTCTTTCAGTGGCATTTTTTGCCTTTTGTTTTCTCTCTCCACTCACATGGCACCATCCTAATACAGGTCCTCATCACCTATCATTCATAATTTGCAGTAGTCTTCTAGTGGGTCTCTGGGTTGCCACTCTTCTGTCTTTCCATTCTTCAAATAGTTGTCAATATCATCTTCCTAAAGCATGAGATTAGCCATGTCATTAATAGGCTTAAAAAGTTTTAGTCACTTTCTATTTGTTGTTCAGTTGTCTGATTCTTTGTGACTCGAGTTGGGATTTTCTTGGCAAAGATATGACATGGCTTGCCATTACCTTCTCCAGCTCATTTTATAGTAGAGAAAATTGAAGCAAAAAAGTGATTTGATAGTAAATGTCTAAGGCCAAAATTTGAACTTAGAAAGATGAATCTTCTTGCTCTATCCACTGTATCACCTCGCTGCCCTGCTCTCTGTTACCTCTAAGTAAAGTAAAACTCTTCAGCCTCTTCCTTTATTTCCTTAGGTATTGAAGAAAGAAGGGGAGAAAACATAAAGGAGTTTGAGGTGGAAAGTAGGGGAAAAGAGGAGCTCATAATGACTGGCCTTTTTTCTTAGTAAGGTTGCTTTTTACAGAGAGAGAGAGAAGACAGAATGTGGTATAGGATGCTTGAGAAGAGAAGAGAAGATTTGAAACTGCTATCAGGGAGAATGTGGAAGAGTCAATCAGGGAAGAATAAAAAGATTGTCATGTAGCAAAAAGGGCATTGTTGGAGATAAGATAGCATATATTTGTACTGGCTCTGGGCAGCTCAGTTGTATGGCTTTGTTTAGCACTATGCAAGTAGGGGCAGTGAGAGCAGATGGTGGGGATAACATAGGCTTGAAGTTTTGGCAGTTCTGGGATGTTTGAATATGTTTTCTTTTTTAAGTAGTTAAGGTTCTTGTTCTCTTCTATAGTACTCATTAATTATTTCTAGATTGTTATTAGTACCCAGATAATTGCTTTCTAGGAAAATGCCTTGAGATTACTTTTGGTTTATAGGTGATTGTGCTAAAAATCTTTTATTTATATAATAATATGGCACTTAATTAAATTAATAAAAGCAAATCAACCAGTAGCTATCAAACTTGACAATACAATGAAATAGATACTAATGTTTTAATTTTTAAAGGAAGCATTTAAATTAGTACCAGATATACCCAGTTTATAATAGTTATAATTATTGAGCTCCTATACATTGTAAAATGTGAAGAAACGTTACTAACATAAAACTTTAGGACATCATTTTTATTATTTTGCTGAAATACATTGTTTATAAACTTATAGTAGAGTATATTGTTCTTTTGTAGGAACACAAGAGTGAAAACTGTTATTACCTTAAATCAGCATTTTTAGGGCCTTTTGTGAGAATATATTCATGCCCTTATATATGATGAATAAGGAAAGTATTTATTGAGTGCCTAATATGTGTCAAACACTGTGCTCAGTATTTGACAAATATTATTTGATTCTTCATAACAATTCTGGGAGGTAGGAGATGTTGTTACCTTCATTTTACAGTTGGGAAATTGATGCAGACAGAGGTTAAGTGACATGACCAGAATCACTTAATAAATGTAGTGTTAAGTCCTTGGAATATATCATATATAATTGCATATTTATTGTATTTTGAATAATATGCCTTCTTTTAGCCTTAGAGACAAGTTAGGAGGCAACTGCAATAGCTTAAGTGAGAAAGGATGAGAGCCTTAATTAGTTAGTGGCCATGTGAGTAGAGAGAATAGGATGGATGTAAGATAAGATGTGACAGTAACTTAGTAATTAATTAGATATAATGGATGAAGGATAGTGAAGAGTCATAGATAACTCCAGAGTTGGATACCCAGATAATTATAAGAATGGTATTTGTCTCAGCAGAAGTAGTGAAATTTTAGAAAATGGATAGGTGTGAAGGAAAAGTTAGTGTGAGTTTTTCTTGGATATATTGATTCCTTTTCATGGCAAAGTCCTTCCTAACTTCTGTAGGACTGTGGCAGTAGAGTATAAGTTCTGGCAGTTATTGCCAAGATGGAAATACTTTGACTATGGGCCCAGTGATGGACTGTATAGCTTTTGTCTCAGGCCTAGTTTAGGTACAGATTAGCATTTGTTAGAGTAATGTATTTTTTGACCATAGCAACTCTCAAAAACCATCAGTTAAATTGTAGAAAGAGAGACAGCAATCTGCTTTGGTGGAAGGAGGGCCCACATTGATGAAATCATGGATTCTTGCTAACCTACGAGCTGTATCCTGATACATGAGAAATTTATATGGTTTTTATTCAGATTTTTACTGGAAAAAGATATTTTAGTTACTTTTTCAAATTACTGTTTGTATTTATGATTTGGTGAAATGGATACAATATCTATAAGTACTCATTTATAATATTAAACTTGAGAGACATGGGAGTAATAATTGATGTTCTAGGATTAAAAGTAAGCATTGGTAGAATGGTAGATTAGAATTTGGTAGAATGAATGTGTACGGTGTATATTTATATTAGGTAATAGCCACTCCCATTAATATAGTGCAAAAAATTTAAAAAACATTTTCCTTATAATTATCAATTCCATTCTTTCATATTCCTGCTCCTTTTGGTGTATGGAAAGAACACTTGACAATCAGGAAATGTAGCTTCTAAGTTCCTCTAGCTGGAGGGACCTCACTTTCCTTCTCTGGACTTTAGTTTCCTAATTGTAGAGTAAGGGCTTGGACAAAATTTTCTTTAATTTTTTCAGGTTCTAACATTATTTGAATGTATGAGTTGACTGTAAGGACAGGCTTTGCCCATGTAAAAATCCATTAAGGTAGCAAATCTTATTTCTGTAAGGAAGAATGTACTGGTTGGAGTTATGCATTTCCAATTTTGTCTATAAAAATTAATCTCATTCTATTTGAATATTTGCCCCATGAACATTTTCAAGTTAGTAAATGGTGGAGCTATTTTGTTTTTGTTTTTTTCCCTCGGGGAGGTTGATTCTGTTGTCCTTTTTATTGTCTTGCCAGAAGGGAATAGACTGATTACTATATGGTGTGCTTGAGATAGTTAATTAGCATACTGTTCCAAGGCTTTTGAAGGTTAAAAACTGTTATTATCAGTAAAGGACTAAAGTACATATTGTGTGCTGGAGAAAGAACACACATGGACATTATGTTCTGGGAGAACTTGCAAAATAAGTGGAAACAAGACAGAAACCAAACCACATTAGAATACAGGCACAGACACACTCATTGTGGTGGCCTTGGGCAGAAAGAGGTGAATACTAGAAAAAGCCAAAGCCTTTTTTTCCCCCTCTTGGCAGGAAATATCTGAATATGGCCTCAGAGACTATTAATGGAAAAGTGCCTGTAGGTAGATGGATCTTGTATTCTGACATTTCTTTTTTTGGCTCTTGCTAGTCATCTGGAAAATCCTCTGGCAGAAAAGAATGGAGAGAGTAGAGAGTGCTTGGAAGACAGGGCTTCCTCTCACAATTCTTTCATAATCACCTTTCTGAGAGCTAGGTATTGTTTTTTTTCTGTGCTCTCTTCAGGTATTATTGTATATATAATGTAGTGTGAACAGGACCATAGAAGAATGTACTACTTCTGTTCTATAGCCTGATAAAGATTTTAAAAACACTTTCTAATTACACAATATCTTTGGTAAGTTCATTGGATTTTAATGTCTTAACTTTATTTAGATCTAGTTTTTGACACAGAGCAGTCTACTTCCATCTTGGGACTGTGACAAATATAAACATAAACACTATCCAGAATCTCAGAAAAGGAACATTGCATGAGTTATATAGTAGGTGTTTTAAAATCTCCATAATCCATGAAAACAAATCAGTTACTATGACTTCACCAATCTCCTTTTAATATTCACCAGCCTCTGTGATGAGTTAAAACCAGAAAAGCAGATTGATGTTTTAAGAAGAACTCTACTTTTCTTAGGAAGATCTAAGTTTGAATAAGTTCAGTACTTATTAACCATGCAACCATGGGCAGAATATTTCTTCTTTCTATGCCTGGATTTTCCCTTTTTAATGGGACTAATAATTCAATTGTATAACATCCCATGGTGGTTGTGAAGAAAATGCTTTTTGATCCTTAAGATGTTGTACAAATGTGAGTTAGTAATATCTCTTGTCATTAGTTATAAAGCACCTATATAGTATTTTAACTAAATTAATATTTGTTATTCTGATTTATATTTATATTCTGATTAATGTGTAGAGAGAGGTAGCAGGATTTTGCAGCAGTTTTGAATGTCTGGTACCAAGGGGAAAGAAAAAAATCTTTTACTGGAATACAATCTACAAAGCAGTCTTAAATTACTAATACTAATAACTAACATTTATATAGTGCTTACTTGCTATGTGCAAGTAAGATTGTGCTAAAGATTTTACAAATATTATTTCATTTGACCTTATAATAATCTTCAGAGAGGTGGTTTCTATTATTTCTATTTTACAATAGGAGAAACTAGGTAGTAAGTGTCTAAGGTTGGACTTGAAGTCAAGTCTTTTAAATTCCAGACCTGGTGCTTTATCCACTGTGCTACTTAGCAGCCAGTTGTGGGTATTACAGAAAGAAAAAGGCTCAGCCAGTATTCTATTCAAAACCAAAAAACCACAAGAAAGCTTACATGCAAATTCTTAGTAAACTGTAGGGCGCCATTATTAAATATATACATACCTTGTTTATTATTATTGCCATAGTTATCATCAATTATATTAACAAAAGAAGGTCAATATCAATATAGAAAAGTTAGGAGCTCCAGAGTATTTTATTTTGCCTCATCTTAAGAAAATAGGATCATAAATTTCAATATGGAAGGGACCTTAAGGATGATCTAGTCCAGGGCTTCTTAAACTTTTTTCATTTGTGACTCCTTTTCACCCGAGAAATTTTCATGTGATCCCAGGTATGTGGGTATATAAAATAGGTATACAAATCAACATGTACTGATAATAAAATGCAAAGATATTTATTTTAAAACAATTCTTTGGTATGTATATATATAATTTTACCATTAAAGATGAAAGCAAATTTGCATGCTAATGAGATGGATGTACTCATTTATGTTTACATAAAGAATTATATTTTAGAGGAATATTATGCCTTTTACTGTTGCCAAATTTTTTGTGATACCCACATTCAGTTACATGACCCATATGGGGTTGTGATCTACAGTTTGAGAAACTCTGGTCTAGTCCAATCTCTTTATTTCGTAAGTAGAAAAACTGAGTTCCTGTGGGTATCTTGACAAGTGGACTCTAAGTATTTTAAGCTTTCCATAGTTATTGTAAATGAAATTTCTCTTCCTAGTACTTTCTACTGGATTTTTCTTGGTAATAATGTAGAAATACAGATGATTTGTATGGGTTTTATTTTAAAGCCTGCAACTTTGCTGAGGTTGTTGTTTCAATTAGTTTTTTAAAGTAACTCTTTAGGATTATCTAAGTAAAACATCACATCATCTTCAAAAAACAATTTTGTTTCGTCTTTGCTGAATGCTCAATTTTTTTTTCTTGTCTTACCTGCTAAAATTAGCATTTTTATCATTACATTGAATATTAATGGTGAAAATGGACATTGGTGAAATGATAATAGACATTCTTGCTCTAACCCTGATCTTACTGGAATAACTCTAGTTTATCTCTATTATAGATAATGCTGGTTCTTACTACTTATTATTTTAAGGAAAGATTTGTTTTAATGTTATCTCTATTATAGATAATGCTGGTTCTTACTACTTATTATTTTAAGGAAAGATTTGTTTTAATGCTTACTAATGTTTCAAACAGGAATGGGTATTGTATCTTGTCAAAAGCTTTTTTTCCATCTATTAACATAGATGATTTCTGTTTATATGTGATTTTTATTGTTCTAATAAAATTGCCAGTTCTGTTTATGATTTGCCTAATGTTGAACTGACCCTAGTTGCCTGGTATATATTACCCTATCCTGGTCATAGTATGATATGTAGCTGTAGTCTCCTTGCTAATTGTGCCATACTATCTATAACATAAAAAGCATCTCTAGAAAATTGAGATTTATCTTGGGCAGACCCTTAGCATAAATGGAATAAATACATTAAAATCTGTGCAAATGAGAAGGAAAGAAAACAACCAAATTAAAGAACCCCTAAAGGGTACCCAGTGCTTAGTTCAGTGCCCTACACTTAACAAGTGTCAGTTGTTGAGGGAAATGCTCTAGTAAAATAAATAGCAAAACCAAATGTATTTGTGGTTAGTTACTGCCTAGCAGTTACTTAAGCTGGAGCCTCTTAGGAGAATGGGAAGACAGACCCAGGGGAGAAAAGCTCTCTATAGAGAGTTGATCAGATTGCCCCCAAACAAGTCTCAGTAATATAATCTCCCTTTCCCTAGCAAAAGGAACACATGGTATTTGGAATGATTAAAACAGGTGTTAGATGTTGAAAGAATTGTCTAATTGATGATTCATATTTAAAATATGCAGACATATTTACATGGCAAAAACAAATGCTATATTGCAGTAAATCCACCCAACTCTATAGATATCAAAATAAAATATTAAAATAAATAACTGGAGCTTCACCCTTTGCCAGGGATTTGAAAGTGCAGCCATCTTGCACCTGTGTTATTATGTAAGTCATTCACTTAGAAAATCCAAGATGAGAACAGCTGAAAGAACAGGCATTCTTGAGTAGCAAGATCCACTAAACCTCCATCACCACCACTGTACTTGATGTTCCTGGCTAGAGAACAGGGATTTCATTGTGTCCTAGTGCAATCTAGGGCATCTCAGACTGCCTTACCAGCCTTTATAGAGGGCAGAGCATAACCCTGCCAGCTTTCTTCTCAGTCTTAACTTCAGTCTCTTAGTAAAGTGATAAGCCTTTAATAGAATGTCTGTAGATGAAATGATAGATGAAATGACATCATGAACAAGTGTCACTTTGGATTTTGATAATAAATGAATTTTTAGTAATTGGAAATATTTTGATAGAATTTTCAGGATTAAGCGGAATATATCAGTAATGGCAAAGACACATTAAAGGCATGTAGATTTGAGTTTCATGAAGAAGGAAAGTAGTCACAGTCTGTTTCATTATTTTATATATCTGGATAAAATGTTTTTCTAAGAATTTACATCAAATTTTGACTTGTTTAACATCTTAAGGAGTTTTTTTCTAGTTTATTACAGAGTTAAGTGCCAGAAAAATTGTATTTGCTCCATTTTTGGACATAGAAGGAAAAATTGTTATCTTAGCATCTTAAATATCTTAAAATGTTCTGAGAAGTTTTCATTTTCATTTTGTAAGTAATACTGTAGCAAATGGACCTAAGGCCCTCCTTTTGATGTTATATAGAGAGAATGAATCATATAAGGAGGTAACTTGAAAAAGAAATATCTTCAGTTTCAAAAAATAACATTTCCTTAGCATTCTATAAATTTTTCACTTTTTAAAAGGATTCCTTTAGCCATTTTAGTTGATTGCTTTTTCATAGGAGGTGAATTTCTTATGATAATAAAGGACACAATCTTTTCTTAAAGGTCATTAGTCTTTTGTAATATACATCTTAAATGACAGAAAGGTAATTTATATAATGTTTTAAGATTACAAAGTACTTTTTATCATTATGTCATGTGAGTCTTTGCAATAGTAAGTACACATACTTTGGTTTTTTATATTCATGATCCCATTTGGGCTTTTCTTAGTAAAGACGCTGGAGTGGTTTGCCATTTTACATATGAGGAAACTGAGGCAAATAAGTTTAAATGAATTGCTTATGGTCACATAACCAATAAGTGTCTGAAGCCAGATTTAAATTCAGGAGGATGAGTCTTTCTCGGATCAATACTGTATTCCACCTAGCTGGTTGTACAAATACTGTCATTCCCATTTTACAGATTGGGAAACTGAAGCTATAATTATCTATATGCCTATTTATGTAGGGTTTGTTTTTAATAGGTATATTCATGTACATGCATCTATATATAAACATACATATATCTGCCTCTATACAGGGAAAAAAAAAGTAATGATGTCAACAACAGTTATCCACAAGTATTTATTAAGTACCTACTATGTACCTAATATATTTAGGGCTTATGTTCTATTACTATCCTTTCCTTCTAGCTACCATATTATTTTCAGATTAGGTGAATCTTTTCAGATCTATGTTCAGATTTATTGTGATCCTTAGAAAGAATTTTGCTTTCTGGAGTTATGCTTTATGGTTGCTAAGTTCTTTTTGAGCTGCATAGAATAGAGTCTTTACTAGCTATGTGATTCTGGCAGGTCACTCAGGTTCTCTAGGCTTCAGCATCCTTGTCTGTAAGTTGAAAGATTTGGATACGGTGATCTTTAAAATTTCTTCCCACTCTAAATCTTTGATCCTTCTTGATTCTATGAAATAGCTAGTGCAAGTATTCTTCACATTTTAATAACAACATTATGTAAGGAACAGCAGATTATTTTTGCATTTTGATAATTGGTTAAACTTTTTATATACCTTAATTTAGAAAAAAGTTTTTTGAAATACATTTTAATGAGTTTCATTTTCTATATTCCCATTATTTCCTTACATAATCTTTCCATTGAATTCTTCCCTTTTAACTGTAACAAGTAAACTGACTGTTCAATGAAACAACTCCTAATAATATTAGGTGATATTTTGCTCTTGTTATCCTTCATATCTCTTCTAAGAAAAGTAAAGTGTGAGAACCATCATTCCTGTAACTGCTTTGCATTAAGTTCGTTCCTTGCCATTGACAGCATTAGTTTACTGCTTGGTGTCTTGTTTGTGCCTTCTGTTGAAAAATTCTTAAACTGTGGGTCATGACCCATATGGGATCATGTAATTGAATGTAGGGGTTACAGAAAACTTGACAACAATAAAAGGTATCAAATATTCTGCTTTGATTATGTAAAAATAAAGTGATATCCATCTCATTAGTATGTAAATTTACTTTCGTCTTTAACAAAGGGTAAAATTACACGTATACCAAAGAATTGTTTTAATTTTTTTTTTTTTTTTTTTGCTGAGGGGTTAAGTGACTTGCCCAGGGTCACAGAACCAGTGTCTGAGGTCAGATTTGAACTCAGGTCCTCCTGACTTCAGGGCTGGTGCTCTATCTACTATACCAACTAACTGCCTCTTAAAATGTTTCTTTATGATTTATTATCAATCAGTGTTTGATTTGTTTATTTTTTATACCTGTGTGCCCAAGTAAAATTTTCTTGGGGGAAAATGAGTTTTGTGTAGAAACTTAAACTTTGGAAAAAGTTTAAGAAGCCCTGCCCTATTGGATCTCCTGATAAGTTTCTCTTTCTTTTCAGAGAACAGATTCATCTCATTTGCAGAGTTGACTAACTTATATACAATATATCTAATGATTAATGATCCCTTTCTGGTTCAGATTACTTGGATTTTGCCCATCTCCCCAATAGTCTTACTCAGGTATTATTAGGAGGAATGATGTCTCTTCTAAAACAGTGGTGTCATAATCAAATATAAATAGAAGCCACTAATCCATATATAAGTATCTCTGTAGGCTCTATTTTGAATTAGTTTTTAAATGTAATGTTATCCATGTTTCATTGTATTTTTATTTGTTTTGTCAAATATTATGTTTTAATCTAGAATCCTATCATTGCAATTTTGCTGTATAAAAATATTTTAAACAGGTGGTGATAAGTTTCTACTAAAGATTAGAAGAAACTCATTCCCTTAACAGATATCAGGAAGAAAGTACCTTAATTTCTTAGCAGGCTATATATTTCATTGTAAACTAATCAATTAGAATTTTGATTTTTGACCAATCATTTCTGAATTTTGCTAGTGTGAATCAGTTTTAATAATTATTTCTGAATTTTATGACATCAAAATGAAAAAATAAAAGTGTCTGAATCTGTAAATTTGGGTGTACGACCCTGAATTATTGTTACCTTGCCAATGAACAAACATCTTATGTGTCCCATCTTGAAATAGCTGACTGGCCTTATACTTAAAAATATTAACTGTAAACTGTTTGCATCTATTTCTTTCATTTTGCATATCCTACACAAAATCTTGTAATTCATCTTTTCAGTTGTCTCTCTCATATATCTATCTCTACGACCTACTTTACAAAGTGGTTTTGATGAAAGTACTTTGGAAGCCTTATATAAAGTAAGATGTTAATATTTTTATGTCAGCATCCATTTCCATTATTCTTTTATTTTAGGCTTTTATGTCTACTACAATTGCTTTCGTTGCCTTTCCAGAGTGAATGGGGAGTATTCAGGGAGGATAGTACCCCTGATGTGAGGGCTTGCTAAGTCCTTTTCAGGGCTTTTCATACACTTTTATTGTCCAGCTGTCACCCAACTCTCACCTGTGGCTCCAAGAAGCTGTAGCATCTACCACACACTGGTAAAATCATCTATTTAAATGGGCCAAACCAGGTTGAGGATAACTGACAGATGTCAGACCTGTTGGTGAATTAGACAAATGTTTAACGCAAAGCATGTAAAAATTCTCCCTTGAACAATTTGTTCCAATCATGAAAGTGCCCGAAGCAAGCACTGATGAAGTGCTTAGAGCTTGGACAGACATTGAAGACATCAGCTTTATATACTGAATCCCTCACCATTCCCAGCCTTCTTAAGTTTCGTCTTGCAACGGGACTTTAATAAACCTGTAAGTAGTGTAAGGCTGGTGACTTTGTGTAATCCCCCCTCACTTAAATCTAATTCACATGCAAATCAAGACATCACCCAGTGATGTCATTGGTCCTCTTCAGAAACAGAGCAACAATAACAAGTTGCCTTTTTGGATTCCAGTAGAGAGACAACAGAATACTAGGAAGAGTGTCTGACTTGAATCAGATCCCAGAGTTGAGAAATCTGAATTTGAATTGCTTTTCTCTTAGGTACTAGGTATGTGACCATGCGCAAATTACTTAATTCCTATGAATTTCAATTTTCTCATCTTTAAAATTTTCACTTTCTGTATCAATGGATTGTTCTTGCTAAAAAGGCTGGATGAACCTAAAAAGGCTAAAAATGTGAGTCCTTAGTGCTAATCCTCCCTAAACACCTCTCCTACCCTCTGGGAAGGCAGGGCCTGGAATAAGAAAATAAGAAAAATGGATCAGATATAAAAATGTTAACATCTTGCATTTATGTAAGGCTTCCAAAGTACTTTCTACTTCAGAAGAGGGCTCTTGCATACAATTGCTTCTATTTCGGTATTGCATGATTTCTAAGATCCTCCTTTAGGACACCTGCTCTGCCTATTCATCTTTATTCCCACATTTCCCTCATTTGCCCTACCTGCTTCAAGTCAGTCTTCTTGATATCATAGAAAAAGGATGTATTCATTCCTTCTTCTAAAGTCTTGCTAATTCTTTTGTAGAATAGCCTTTTTCTTTCGTCTATTCAAATCTTCCTCGCTCTCAAGGTCCAGTTTAAGCCTTACTAGTCCACTAAAGCTTTAAAAAAACAAAACAAAACAATATTCTTATACTTCTTTTTCCATACTAAATAATTTATTCCTTAATTATTTTTTGCACTCTGCTGTTTGATATTGTTTCCTTATTTTTAATCTCATCTAAAATGCCTTGCACACAGAAAGTGCTTTATAATTGTTTATGGAATTAAAGTGAATCTCTCCAATCGTGTTCCCTTCTTCCCCTCCCCTCTTTTGAGTGATAAATCCTTGTTGATTGTTTTTATCTTGGCTTTTATAGGCTATTATTTCTCTGCTAAAGTCTCTGCTAAAGGATAAAAGATCAGATAGAACTTTGTAACCATAATGAACACTATATGAATAATCTGCTATTTTTTCATTCTTATTTTATTCTCTTAATATTTTATGCAGATACAAATAATTATTTTGTCAAACTTCATGTATTAAAAGAGGGTACAGGGTACTATTTTTCCCCAAAGTCCTTGCCCTCCAAAGCACTTGGTCATCTTCCTGATATGCTTAGTTTCCTTTAGCCTAATTTTTGTGAAGCCATAATTGTCCTTGAATTGAGGATTCCTACAAAATAAGTCCAGTCACATTAAACCTGGATGAAAATTACACCCTTCTTGTTAAATTCTGCTGCAATGCAGACTTTCAGAAACTGGGGCAACTATGTTAAGGAATCCCCATTTACACTCAGTAGGAAAGTAAACAGTAAATGGAGAGTAGGGTAACAAACACTTGGTATCAAAAAACTACTGTGAAAAGAATCTGTCTTAATGTGCTAGCCCATTGCAGTTTAACATATTGCTTACAACCTTCACAATAGAATTTGAGTGACTTCAGTTACACATTCCAGGAGACTGGCAGTCTGTTACAATCAGAGTCCCAGCTCTAGAGTGGGCTAACTTACAGGGATGGGAGGAAGAAAGTTGTGGATTTGTATTACACACTCTCACCTGACACTGCATCTGATCCCTTACTTGCTGATTGACATCTTGAATGAGCTCTTTGAAGCAAGTTCCAGCTTAATTAAAACGTTTGCTTGGTTAGCAGTGATCTGTGAAAGCCTGTGATAAATATTGAATTGGGTTCACCTGCTGGTTACTGTGAGTGGATAAACAGCTGCTTTGTGCAGCTTAATCATGAGACTGTGGCAGCTGAGAACTACTCCTGTTTAAAGGGTTTTTTTTTTTTTTCAATAAAGAATAGTTGAAAAGCTATAGTTATGCCACTTTTGATATCTTACCAGAGTGTGCTTGTGTGAGATTTCACACAATTGACATTCAGCACTCTATCATTTAGATGGCTTGGTAACCAGCAGAAGGGAGATAAAGATAACAATAACCCCTTTTCTTATATGCTTCAAAGATCATGATGTAGGTGTGTGTTTAGTTTTTCTTTTTTACCCTAAGCTCTTTGTGCCTTTTCAGGGGGAGGGGAGCAGGGAGAGGACATTTCATATCTTTGCCAAGTTAAATGAGAAAGAAAGACAAGACTAGAGCATGACCTAGAATATACTAGGTTAGACATTTTAGCTTCATTTGCTATGGTTTTGAGTATAAATCACTTATCTCATCCTTAATTTACTTCTTCCATCTGTAAAATGGAGTTTAAAATGTAGACTTGTATTATGTTGGGATATAGGCTACGTTGAACCTATCAATAAATGTTTTGCCAATTTTCTGGTTTGATATGAATATAAAAAAAGATGAAATTATATTGAATGAGAACCATGCTTTTTTTTAATCTTTAAAAGAATGCCTCTGATAAGGCCTTTGATTTGGAAAAATATAGAAGGAAAATATGATATATATTGCATTTATGTTGAAAGATACGAGAAATTAATTCACAGTGGTTTCTTTCTGACTCATATCCCTTACCTTACAGAAGAGCTATGTTCTGTCTAAATTGTCTGCAAATCATACTATTTTTCCATTGTCGAATTTTAAAACCAGAGATGTGAGATTAGGGATAGTTTCTCACGATCCCCTTCAGTTCTAACTTCTCTGAACCTGAGAGAATTCTTATGAGGAAAAGACCCTGATTGAGTTGAAATGTTTTGTTCAGAAAGGGGTTAATATGATTACTCCATAATTTGCCAGGGGAAGATAGAGAAATGAGAGTATAGCAAGCACAGCAACTGTGTCTAATGGTTGAATAGTGGTTTCTCTACAGACCAATTCAATTTTTCTTTGTAGCTGTACCATCTTTTATATGTTACAGTCCCCTATTTTATATTCAGAATTCCCAGAATTTTGCTTTTGCCTGACTTTTGTCTAGGTGATTAATGTCAAATGAGCTTGATGATAGTCTATTTTAACAGTAAATTCCAGCAGCTTCAGTCCAAAAAGTTCTGCAGTTGGAAGCTTCAGGTTATGTGAAATAAATTAGCTCCCTGTTTTATCAGCTGTATAAATTGTATAAATATTCCATATAAAGTATCAATTTACTTAAAATGAAAGATTCCCAGCCTTTCACATAAACTAAGTTACATTTTATTTGATTGGGTAAAATGTGTTGTTACAGTACCATTTTAATGTTATCAATTCACATTTCATGCCCTGAAGTCTCAAAGCAGTATTTTAAGGTATTTCAAATTGAAAATATGGCTTGGAACTCTGTTTCTGCCAACTAAGAAGCACAGGGTTTTTGACACCATATGAAATAACTCCTTAATGTGGGAACAGAGATTCCGTTCACATTCGTTATTTATAGCTAATGCTAGCTTTACAAATGTTAATTGATATTAATCTGAAGAATCTCATTTGTAGCATATGATATTTAAAGAATCTGTTTTGAATCTTGCTAGGATTCTTTTTGGAGATCTGCTATATAGAATGGAAAGTCCACCGGATTTGTAATCCAAAGACCTAGGTTTGGGTCTGACATGTGATCATGTAGTCTCTGGACCTCAATATTCTCACCTATATAATGGAGATAATAGTAGCTATTATGCCTATCCTATAGGGTTGTGAAGATTAAAGGAAACAATGAATATAAACATAGTTTGGTGGATCTGAACCAGGGCTTCTTAAAATTTTCCACTTGTGACACAGGAATTAAAATTATTTGGTGTATGAATAAAACCTGGAGCTTTAATGTTAAAAACTACATTTATATGAATCTGTGTATCCTTGGACAATTGAGACTGGAGTCTTAATTCCCACATCTAGAAAATGAGGAGGTGGTTTTAGTCAGAAGACTCTGACACTATCTTATATCATATATTAAAGTATATATACATATATGTAAAAAATGTTTCAGTTAAAATCCTATCTTTTACAAAAAGTTTTTCTCACTCTCCTTTAATGCCAGATGCCTTCCCTTTGGGACAACCTCTAATTTGTCTTGCATTATTTCATAATTGATTACTTTGTTCACGCATAGATTTCTATGTGTGGTCTCCTTCATTGGAATGTGAGTTCCTTTTGAGTAAGAACCGTTGCTTTTCGTTGTATCCCCAGTGTTTAGCATGGTATCTAACACATACCAAGAACTAAATTACATTACTAAATTAACAAGAAATAAATGCTTGTTGATTGATATTACATTACATCATAAATTTTCTTTACATATAATTTGTTCTTTTTTAAAAAAAAATTATTTAGTTTTGAGTTCTAAGTTCTATCCCTCCTGCTATTCTCCCTGCGATGGTAAATAATCAGATATAGGTTATACATGTGCAATTATATAAAACATTTTTATATTAGTCATTTAGAACAGGAGGACTTGAATAAAAGGAAAAAAATGAAAGAAAGAAAGTGAAAAATATTATGCATCAATCTGTATTCAAGTTCTTTCTCTGGAGATTGATAGTATGCTTCATCAGCAGTCCTTTGGGATTTTCTTAAATCTCAGCTATTGCTGAGAATAGCTAAGTCATTCACAGTTCTTCATCGAACAATATGGTTGTTGCTGTGTGCAGTGTTCTCCTGTTTCTGTTCATGACATTATGCATCAGTTCATCTAAGTCTTCATGTTTTACTGAAATCATCCTGCTTGTCATTTCTTATAATAGAGTAATTTTCCATTACAATCATATCTCATGGCTTATTTAGCCATTCTCCAATTGGTGGACATTCTTTTGATTTCCAATTCTTAGTCACCACAAAAAGAGTTGCTATACATATTTTTTTTCCCTTTTTTTGAATATCTTTGAGATATAGGCCTATTAATAGTATTATTACTGGGTCAAAGGGTAGGTAGAGCTTTATAACCCTTTGAGCATAGTCTCAAATTGCTCTCCAGAATGGTTGGATCAGTTCACACTTCCACCAACAATGCAATAGTATTCCAGTTTTCCCACTTCTCTTTCAGCATCCAACATTTTTCTTTTTTAGTCATACTAGTTTATCTGCTAGGTATGAAGTGTTACCTTAGGGTTGTTTTAATTTGCATTTCTTTCATCAGTAGTGATTTAGAATATTTTTCATCTGGCTATAGATGGTTTTGATTTCTTTGAAAAATGCCTCTTCATATCCTCTAATCATTTATCATTTGGGGAATGACTTGTATTTTTTGTAAATTTGACTCAGTTGTCTACATATTTCAGAAATGAAACCTGTATTAGAGAAACTTTGTTCTAATTTTTTTTCATTTATTAAATATAAATGTCTTTTCCTTCATCCTATTCTCCCTTTCTCTGTTCTGATTTTCCTTTCACCCCTTCTCTCCTCAGAATTGTTTTGATTTTGACTACTACCCCCAGTTAGCCCTCCTTTCTATTATCCTTCCCCTCTCCTTCTCTTATCTCTTTCCCTTTTTACTTTCCTATAGGGAAACTCCTTAATAGTTGACTCCTTTTTCATAATTTTCTTGCATCACTCTCATCTCTCTTTGCAATTTTTCTTTTGCCTTTCTTACCTGATTGGGCCTGAGACCAATTCATATTTTTCTTGGAAGTTTTGGATATCAAGTTTTTTTTATTTTTTTTTTATTTTTTATTTTTTATTTTATTTTATTTTTTTTTTGCTGAGGTAATTGGGATTAAGTGACTTCCCTAGGGTCACACAACTAGGAGGTGTTAAATGTCTGAGACCAGATTTGAACTCAGGTCTTCCTGACTTCAGGGCTGGTGCTCTATCCACTGCACCATTGTCATCTTCTTCTGAGTGTGTGTTTTGATCTTATTACTGTAGTAATTTTCTGTAGTCGGATTTTTCCCTCTGCATTTTGCTCATTTTTCCACTCTATTTGTTGGCTTTTAACTCTTTGTTAAAGTGGGACTCTGCTTCCAAGGTAGAGGGTATGCTGTCCTAAGCTTCAGGGATTTTGTGTAGCTTTTTTTCAGAGATACTTCTAAAAACCTGTAATTTTTCAGTTCTTCCAAGAAAGTGAAATGCATATTTATTGCTCTCCTGGCCTGTACTCTGGTTTGTGAGTGACTACAAGCACTCTTTTCTGCCCTGAAACTGTGATATGTTTCTTTGCTCCATTGTGGCTATAAGCTGTGGTCTGTTAGTGCTCCTTCTTGCCCTGGAGCTGTTAGGGTTATGGCTTAAATGTGAACATAGGCAAAGCAACTGAGTTCTGTCCCCATTGCCAGCAAAGAGACTCCTATGATGTTTTGATCTGCTGTTCAACCCCCTTTCTTTCTGTGGGCTGAAAGCTCCAGAAACAGCTGCTGCAGCTGCTGATTCAGTGTCTCCCAAGGCCTGCTCCTATTTTGTTGGGGGTCTGATCTGCATTGATGTGGTCTATGCTGGACTATGTTCCATTCTTACCCAGATGCAACAGATTTTTCCTAGAAATTGTTTCATGACATTATTTAAAGGTGTTCAGAGAGGTTTGGGGGGAGTTTGGGTGAGTTGCTGCCTTTTCTCCATGATATTGACTCTTCTTTCTCTAGAATTTTCTAAATCTTCAGAGTGATAGTTTTATTTCTTCATTGCCTGTTCTAATTTCTTTAATTTCTTTTTCTTATTGCTATATCTGACATTTATTTTTTAAAATAATAGCTTTTTATTTTCAAAATATATGCAAAGATAGTTTTCAGCATTCATCCTTGTAAAACCTTGTGTACCAAATTTTTCTCTCTTCTCCCCCCCCACTCATTCCCCTAGATAGCAAGTAATCCAATATATGTTAAACATGCGCAGTTCTTCTAAACATTTCCACATTTATCATGCTGCAGAAAAAAAATCAGATCAAAAAGAGGGGAAAAAAAAGAAAGAAAAAAAAGTAAGCAAACAACAAAAAAGATGAAAATACTATGTTATGATTCACATTCAGTCCTGACAGTCCTCTCTCTTTCACAAGTCTATTGTAAATTGATCTGAATTACCACATTGTCAGAAAGAGCCATGTCCATCAGAGTTGATCATCACATAATCTTGTTGTTGCGTACAGTGTTCTCTTGGTTCTACTCACTTCATTTAGCATCAGTGCATGTAAGTCTCTCTGGTCCTTTCTGAAATCATCCTGTATAGCTGACATTTCTAGTACAATATTAGAAGTGATAATGGGCAACTTTGCTTCACCCTTCATTGCATTGGGAAGGCTTCTAGCTTTTCCCCATTATAATATTTGCTAATGGCTTTAGATAAATATTACTTATAATTTTAAGGAAGGATCCATTTATTCTCATGTTTTCTACTGTTTTTAATAGGAATAGGTGCTGTATTTTATCAAAGGCTTTTTCTATATCTATTGAGATAATCATGATTTCTGTTACTTTTATTATTGATATGGTCAATTATGCTAACAGTTTTCCTAATATTGAACCTGTCCAGCATCCCTGATACAAATCCTACTTGGATATAGTATATTTGATTCTTGTGATATATTGCTGTAATCTCTTTGCTAGTATTTTACTTAAAGTTTTTTCATCAGTATTCATTAGGGGAAAACGTTTTATAATTTCCTTTCTCTGATTTGGCTCTTTCTGGTTTGGGTATCAGCACCCTACTTGTGTCATAAAAGGAATTTGGTAGTACTCCTTCTTTGCCTGTTTTTCAAAATAGATTATATAGTATTGGGATTAATTGTTCTTTAAATGTTTAGTACAATTTTCTTGTGAATTCATCTGGACCTGGGAAGTTTTTCTTAGGAAGTTGATAGATGTCTTGTTCAATTTATTTTTCAAAGATGGGGTTATTTTACGTATTTTATTTTTCTGGGTGGTTTATATTTTTGTAGATATTCATTTAATTTTATTTAGATTGTCAAATTTATTGGTGTATAATTGGGCAAAATAGCTCATAACAATTTTTATTTTCTTTGTTTTTTTTTTCTTTCATGCTAGTAATTTAGTTTTCTTTCCTTTTTAAAAAACAAATTAATCAATCATTTGTCTATTTTGTTGTGTTTTGCATTAAGCCAGATTTTAATTTTATTTATTAGTTCAGTGGTTTTCTTTCAATTTCATTAATTTCTCCTTTGATTTTGAAGATTTTTCAATTTATCATGAAATTGGGTATTTTTAATTTGTCCTTTTTCTTTCTTTCTTTCTTTCTTTCTTTTTTTTAAATTGCATGCTGCATTCATTGGTCTCTTTTTCTCTATTTTCTTCATGTAAGCAATAGAAATATAAAGTTTTCCCTTAAGTACTGCTTTAGCTGCATCTCATACATTTTGGTATGTTGTGTCATTGTCATTTTTAAAAATGAAATTATCAATTGTTTCTGAGATTCATTTTTTGATTGGCCTTTTTTAGGATTATTTAATTTTCAATTAATTTTTAATCTTTCTTTCCCTTATCCATTATTACATGTAATTTTTATTCAATCATGATCTGGAAAGGATGCGTTTACTATTTTTGCTTATCTTTATATTCCTTTCTGTTCCTATTCAGTTTTCTTCAGAAATCTGTCATATCTAACCTTTTCCAGAATTTTATTTATCTCTTTAACTTCTTTCTTCTTCTTCTTTTTTTTTTTTTTTTTCTTTTTTTTTTTGTTGTTGTTGTTGTTGTTGTTTGATAGATTTATCTAGTTCTGAGAGGGGAAAGTTGAGATCCACCACTAGTGGTGGAAATATTATCTATTTCCTCCTGTAATTCATTCAACTTGTCCTTCAAAAATTTAGATGCTGTACCATTTGGCACATATGTTTGGGATTGAAATGACTTCATTGTCTGTCTTTAAGCAAGATATAATTTCCTTCTTTATCTCTTTTAATTTGATCTATTTTTGTTTTTGTTTTGTCTGAGATCATAATTGAAACCCTTCTTTTTTTTGTTTCAGCTTAAACATAATAGATTCTGCTCCAGTCCCCTACCTTTATTCTGTGTGTATCTCTGTTTCTAATGTATTTCTTGTAAACAATATAGCATAGGATTCTGGTCTTTAATCTCTTCTATTTTCTGTTTATGTTTTATAGGTGAGTTCATCCCATTCATATTTATGCTTATGACAGCTGTATTTTCCTTCATGCTACTTTTTGTTTGTTTATCCCCCTTTCTCTCTTAGCTCCTTCCCCTTCCTTCCTTACAAGTATTTTACTTCCAATCACTACCTTACCCAATATATTCTCCCTTTTATCTGTCTTCTGTCCACCTTCTATTGTTTGTCCCTTTTTACTTCCTTATAGGGAAAGATAGATTTCTATATCCAATTGAGTGTGTATATTATCCCCTCTTTGAGCCAGTTTTGATAAGAGTAAGGTTTAAGCTTTGTCCGTTACCTCCAACCCCCATCTTCTTCATGATAATAGCTCTATCATGCCTCTTTTCTGTGGGATAATTTACCCCATTCAGTCTCTTCCCTTGTTCTTCCAAGTGCAGTTTTCTTTCTCATCCGTTTATTTTGTTTTTGGCGATATCATCCCATTCAGATGATTTTATATTCACACCTTCTGTCTTTATATATTCCTTTTAATTGCTCTTATGGTAATAAAGTTGTTAAGAGTTACAGACGTTATTTTGACATATAGAATTATAAACAATTTAATGTAATTGAATTTCTTACATTTTCTTTTTCTTATTTCATTTTTACCTTTTTATGTTTCCCTTGAGTATTGTATTTAAAGATAAAATTTTTTAATCAGCTCTGGTGTTTTGATTAGAAATGTTTGAAAATCTTAAATTTTGTTGAATGTCCATTTTTTTTCCCCCTGAAGGATTATATTTGGTTTTGCTGGGTAGATAGTTTTTGGTTATAATCCTGACTCCTTTGCCTTCAGTGAGCTTTTATACTTCCTTTTGCATTTGACCAATTCTATTTTTTAGGGAGTTATTTTCCTCAGTAAATCTTTGTATATCTTTTCCTATGCTATTAATTCTTTTTTTCCCTCTGGCATTATTTTCATTTCTTTCCCAGTTTTTCTTCTACTTCTCTAACTTGTTTTTAAAAATCCTTTTTTAAAAACTCTTCCAGGTATTCTTTTTGGGCCTGAGACCAAATTACATTTTTCTTTGAGGATTTACATATAGCCATTTTGTTATTGTTTTTCTCTTCGAAGTTCATGCCTTGATGCTCCCTGTCACCATAGTAACTTTCTATAGTGAAGCTCTTTTTTGATGTTGTTTTCCTCCCTTTTTTTTCTTTTTTTTTTTTTTTTTTTTTTTTTTTTTTTTGGTGACTTGCTATCCCAAGCTTTTTTTGTGTTGGAGCTCTGGGTCTTACTACTGGCTTTCTCTGAAAGGCTTAGCTGCTTACTTTCTTTGGAGGGCAAACTTCTCTTCTGGTTTGTATTGGATTGAGTGAGGCCTCCCTGTTGGCCTTCTCTGGATGTGGGATTTAGCTATTGGCTTATTCCAGAGATGGAGCCTTTCTGATGACTGGCCCAGGAATCTTGTTGCTGGTCCTCCCCAGGATTGGGCCTTGTTTTTAGGTTTCTATGGAAATAGAGCCTCTCTGCTCTGGTAGCAGAACATGGAGGAGAAATTTTGTTGCTGATCTATTCCAGAGGTGGGGCCCTGCTGCTGTTTGCTTTGGAAACAAGTCTCTGCTGGTAGTCCCCAGGGGTGGAGGCACTTGGTCACCAATAGTCAGCTCTGAGATTAAGACCATGCTGGTGACTTGTCTTGGGGGTAGGATGACTACGGTAGAGCCTTGCTGTGTTCCACAGATTGCTGGAAGGTGGGGATTCACTGGTGAATTGCCCTAGACTTGGAATCTTACTTCAGGTCCCCTGCTGTGAGACTAATTGCTGTTGCTGTTGCTGCTGCTCTTGGTCTTCACTCTCCTATCCAGTGAGCAGACCTTTCCTGCCTGGTTTATTTCTAAAATGATTTTTATAATTGTTTGGAAGAGAATTTGGGAAGCATCAGAGGGTTCCTTCCTTACTCTGCTATCTTGACACCCGAAGTTCTTATCTTTTTAAAAAATAGAATACAATATGTAATAAATTCAGAATATTCTAAGACTGACTCACTTGTCTATTTCTCCTTTTGAATCTTCTCTTGTTTTCTTCTCTGCGTTAAGTATTTGTTTGACATTCTATTTTTTTTCTCTTTTTTAAATCTTACATTATTATCACTACCTCCCACTCTATTTTATTAGGTTATAAACATAAATTATGAATTCCTTGAAGGCAAAGACTGCCCTTTGTTTCTTATAGCTCAATAATATTCCATTATATTAATATAGCTTATATAATTTTGATAATGATACTGAAAGAGTATAATTTTTAAGCCATTCCTTAATTGATGGGAACCTCCTTAGTTTCTAGTCTTTTGCTACAACAAAAAATGTTGCTTGGAATATTTTTGTACAAAAGGTTCCTCCCTTTTTATTTTGTTCTCTTAGAAACATAAGATAGTAATGATATTACTAGGTCAAAGTATACATATGTGCTTTAGTGACTTTTTGGGTAGAGTTCCAAATTGCTTTCCAGAATGGCTAGGACAGTTTACAACTCTAGTATATTAGGATGCCTATCCTCCAAAAT
>JAJPUD010010976.1:28843-57669 GCA_023553655.1 Myrmecobius fasciatus | reverse complement strand
AGATGGCAGGAAGTCCACTACATGTTAATAATGTTGAAATGCTTGAGAAGTTATGCAAGAAAAATCCTATCTACAAGAAAAAAAAAAGAATCAGAGAAAGGCAACACAATGCAAGCAAATGTCAATAGAGATCATGAAAATGTTACGTTGTGGTCCATATTTCATGTCCCTCTCTCTGGGTGTATATGGTTTTCTTCAGTGAACAACTGGAACTGGTTTGAGACAATTCTTTATTGCAGAGAGCCATGTCCATCAGAATTGATCATCATGTAATACTGTTGTTGCTGTGCATGATGATCTCCTGGTTCTGCTTGTTTCACTCAGCATCAGTTCATGCAAGTCTCTCCAGGCATCTCTGAAATCGTCCTGCTGGTCGTTTCTTACAGAACAATAATATTCCATAACATTCATATACCATAATTTATTCAGCCACTCTCCAATTGATGGGCATCCCTTCAGTTTCCAGTTTCTAGCCACTACAAAAAGGGCTGCCACAAACATTCTTGCACATGTGGGTCCCTTTCCCTCCTCTAAGATCTCTTTGGGATATAGGCCCAGTAGAAACACTGCTGGGTCAAAGGGTATGCACAGTTTGACAACTTTTTGAGCATAGCTCCAAATTGCTCTCCAGAATGGTTGGATCCGTTCACAGTTCCACCAACAATGTATTAGTGTCCCAGCCCTCCCACATCCCCTCCAACATTCATCGTTATCTTTTCCTGTCATTTTAGCCAATCTGACAGGTGTGTAGTGGTATCTCAGAGTTGTCTTAATTTGCATTTCTCTGATCAATAGTGATTTGGAGCAACTTTTCATATGACTAGAGATGGTTTTAATTTCATCATCTGAAAATTGTCTGTTCATATCCCTTGACCATTTATCTATTGAAGAGTGGCTTGAATTCTTATATATATGAGACAATTCTCTATATATTTTAGAAATGAGGCCTTTATCAGAACCATTGAATGTAAAGATGATTTCCCAATTAGATGCTTCCCTCCTAATCTTGTCTGCATTTGTTTTGTTTGTACAGAAACTTTTTAACTTAATATAGTCAAAATTATCCATCTGGTGTTCAATTAGGAGTTCCAAGTCTTCTTTGGACATAAATTTGTTCCACCTCCACAGGTCTGAGAGATAAACTATATTACGTTCCTCTAACTTGCTTACAAAGTCCCTCTTTATATCTAGATCATGAACCCATTTAGATCTTATCTTGGTATGTGGTGTTAGGTATGGGTCAAGCCCTAATTTCTTCCACACTAGTTTCCAATTTTCCCAGCAGTTTTTGCCAAATAGAGAGTATTTATCCCAAAAGCTGTGTTCTTTGGGTTTATCGAACACTAGATTGTTAAGGTTAATGCCTAGGTTGTCCTGATAACCTTTCCTGTGCCACTGATCCACTGCTCTATTTCTTATCCAGTACCAAACGGTTTTGATGACCGCTGCTTTATAATATAGTTTTAGATCTGGTACAGCAAGGCCACCTTCATCTGCCTTTTTTTTCATTAATCCCCTTGAAATCCTTGACCTTTTGTTCTTCCAAATGAACTTTGCTACTATTTTTTCTAGATCTGTAAAATAATTTCTTGGGAGTTTGATTGGTATGGCACTAAATAAGTAGATTAGTTTGGGTAGTATTGTCATTTTTATTATGTTCGCTCTGCCTACCCATGAGCACTTAATATTTTTCCAATTGATTAGGTCTGATTTTATTTGTGTGGAAAGTGTTTTGTAATTTAGTTCGTATAGTTTCTGACTTTTCCTTGGCAGATAGATTCCCAAATATTTTATCCTATCATCTGCTATTTGGAATGGAATTTCTTTTTGTATTATATGGATAAATTTTGAAACAGATGATAAAAACCAGACACCAATATTTTTCTTTCCAAATAGATCATTGGTTTACTTGGAGATACTAGTTTCAGCCATGTTAATGAGGTTAGGAACCAGAAAGTAAGAAGTGACAGAAGAGGAAATAGTAGCAATAGAGACTTTTTTTCTGGGGACTTGTCACCCCATTACTTAGTAGATTTTAGTAACAACCTGTTATCTCCAGAATAAAATACTACTTTTTGGCATTTTAATGTCCTTCTTCATAATCTAGGCACTTCATACCTTTCCAGTCTTATCACATTTTATTTTAATAGTACTTTATGTACTATTAACTGCACTGACCTACTTCACTGCTCCTCTCATGAAAGACCCTATCTCACATCTCTGGCACAAATCCTATATTTTGCAGACATCTTCCCAATTCCTCTAGTGTTAATGCTTTCTCCTCCAAAATTACCTTCTAGCTATTCTGTGTGTGTGTATATATGTATATGTACACATTTATATATATACAAACATATATATATATATATATATATATATATTGCATATGGTTATTTTCATTTTTCTCTCCCCAATTAGAATGTAAGTTCTTTGAGGACAAGGCAGCTTTTGTCTTTCTGTATAGCTCCAGCATAAAGCATAGTGCCTGAAACACACGATACACTTAATAAATGTTTGCTGACTAACTTACTGAGAAGAAGTAGAGATATAGGTTAACAACATGAAAGAGTAGTAGGGTCAAGTATAAAGGTTTTTTTTTAGGGATAAGGAGATTACCTGGGCATATTTGTGGGCATTAGGGAAGGAGCCAGTCTCTAGAGAAAGATTGAACCTTTGAGGTACAATCAAAAGAACAAGAACAGAGAGGAGAAAAGAACGGATTAGGATCAAAGACACAAGTAAAGGGTTGACCTTGACAAGAAAGGACACTCATACGCTAGACACTAGAACAAAGGGAGAGGACTGGGATAGGGAATAAAAGTTTTTGAGGTGCAAGATGGGGAGAGGCAGCGGCTCACAAACGGTTTTTTGGTGAAGTAGGTGGCAAGGTCCGATGCTAAGGGATGGGGAAGAGAGGACAGAGTAGATAGATAGCTAGAAAAGAGAAGAGGAGGAGAGGAATTGTTGTTATGGGGACTATAATAGAGAATAAAAGGTTTGTTGCACAGTAATGCATACCCCTTTGTTATAAAATAATAACCGTTATGCACCTTGCATGATTGTAAGAATTCCTCCAACGATATCCACATAGGAGCAGAGGAAGATGGATGATATGAAAGTGGCCCAGAATTGAGGTTTGGTTAAAGTAATGAAGAGCAAAATGACCAGGAATCCAAGATAGGACAGCTTACAAGTGAACTGCTCAACTACAGGGTCAAAAATGTGAAGATCATGGTGATAGACTCTGGTGGAGCAGGAAGGGATGAAGAGATTGGAAGTCACAATGAAAATAAAAGTAAGTTGAGTATAAAAGAGGTTCAGGGGAGTGTGAGCGAACAGGAGTGTAGTCAAAGGAATTTTATCAATGTTTTAACCCAAAGAATTGAAGCAACTTGCCCAAATTTACACAGTGAATTAGTAGCAAAGCCAAGCATTTTCTTGCCTCCCAATGTAAGGAAAGATAATCTAATACCATGTATTGACTGTGAAGGGTCCTCGAGAAATCACAGCTGATGGAGTCAGCATACTTTAGAAATGAAATTTCATTTCATTCATTTATTTATTTAGATATGAATCTCTGCAAAGATTTGCCTATTCACTGCCCCGCTTCTTTACCATTGGGATGCATAATTAGCATAAATAACTAAGTCCTAAAGATTGGAACATCTAATAAACACCAGAGGAAAAAGGAGCAACCCCAAATCTTCACCTAGCATTCCAATGCCTGGTGGCAAGAAAAACATCCCCAATGCATTGAGACGGGAGCTGACAAAAACCTTTTCTGAAAGGTACCACCCTCATTCTTCTCCTACCTGTTTCTTCCCGCCGTGGAGGATGAGTCTCAACACTGCCTTGCAAGTATATGGATAGGTAACACAACACAGTGATGAAATCCCATTTTCTAATGAGATCTGAACATCTTGTTTCGCCTTTTATGTTCTCCAGAACCTTCTCTGCATACAACAGCCCTTGCCAAAAGCCCTTCATTTCCACAATTTAAGCTGTGGTATAGAAATCCCAGATTGTTCTCAACACCCAGTGGCCAAGGTTCTAGTGATAACCTTCTTCACCTAAGCTTGTTCTCAGACTCCCAGCCCATCCATCACCAGATCTGTACTCCAAGTTAAGGACCTGTCTAAGCATGTGTTTGACTAGTAGAGCCTTCAGGAATTTTGCATTATCTCCTTGTCACAAAAAAGAATTTCATTTGAATTTTTGATAGCCCCAGAAAAACCCAAATGATTAACCTTAAGAATATTTTCAATGACACCTTTTTACCAGAAGCAGCAAAAGGACAAGAGTGATTAATTTGAGATAATCGTTGCTACCATCTCTGGCAAATGAACAAAATGACCCCAAATGGGGAGTCAAGTAAGACTGAGAAAGGGGTTTTGAGCCAAAATAACTGAAAATTGCTTGTATGTTATTTAGCCTGTGTTTGAACATCCCTCCTCCTAGCCATTCCCTCAAACCAAGCTTACCTGTAGCTGAGACAATGGGTCCCATAGCCCTGGCCAGAGCTCCCAGGCTCCTCAATGTCCCCATTATCGTGCCTTTCTGACTTGCTGAGCCTGTTTAAGAAAACAGCAATTTCAACACATGTATTACCAGAAAGCACTACTATGGATATTTTGACGCATTTGGGACCTTTGTAAATTTCTTCTCCTTGGGGCATATGTCTAGTGATTGGATCTCTGGGTGTGCACATTTTAGTTGCATGTCAGTAAACTTTTTTTCATCTTAAACTTGAATTCCAGATATGTAGGATGGTTTGTACAATAATACAGACATTGAAGATGGAAAATACAACACAGAAATTTGCCCTGTCAATCTCCAGTGTTGCCCAATGTGGAGAATAGGTTTTGTCTATTATGAGAACATCAAATGGATTCAGAAGTTCACTGGTAGTGATATTTCTGATAGAGATAGCCCTTCTCCATACCAACATCAGGTCCTCTATCTGTGTCCTTGATCCCCTTCCCCTCCCATTTTCTCCAGCAGATTTCTTCTTCAATCTTCAGTCTCTTCACATAGATTGATTCCTCCCCTATTGCCTAGGTCTCTTCTGTCCTTAAAAAAACAAAACAATTGACCCTACCAATATTTTAAGTTTTTATCCTATATCTTTTTCAGTTGAAGTAGAGGCAGAGGGGGAGAGAAGGCTATCTATTCTCTTTGTATCCACTTCTTCATTTTCTCACTCATTCAGCTCTTTCGATCTGGCTTCTAATCTAACCACTAAGCTGAAATCACTCTCCCCAAAATTATCAGTGATTTCTTATTTAGGAAATTTAATAGTTTTTTCCCCTCCACTTTCATTCTCTTTAACCCTTTCTGCTACATTTGACCAGCTTCTCTGCTTACTATTTCCTGCCTGGGATTTCATGACATGACTTCCTCCCTGTCTGTTCTTTCCAGTCTCCTCTGCTAGTACATCATCCTTATGACAGCCCCTACCTGAGCTATTATGGAAAGCTCTGACCTGTGAACCCTTCTATCTCCCTACAGTTGTTTCTCTGTAACTGCCTCAGCTCCCATGTCATCTCTGAGCAGATGACTCCCAGATATAGACAGTACCATTAGCCCCAACCCCACTTCTGAATTTCAGCCTTAAATTGCTAGCTGTCTATAAGACATTTCAAACTGAATGTTCCAGACAAATCTCAATTTAACACGTCCAAAACAAAATTCGTTATCTTTCAACCAAAGCCTACCCTTCTTATAAACTTTCCTATTTCTATCAAAAGTGCCACCATTCTAGCAGTTTCCCAAGTTGGCAACCTCAGAGTTATCTTCGGCTGCTCACTTTTCCTCACTCTACATATCTACTCAGTTGCTAAATCTTACTATTTCTACTTTTATTTTATCTCTCATATCTCTCTCCCCTTCAATACTCTCACAAACCACCCCCGCTATTTCTGGCCCTTATCACCTCTCACTGGACTATGATAGCCTTCTAACCAGTCTCCTAGCTTCCAATCTCTCCCCACTCCAGTGCAAACTCCACATGGCTGCCAAAGTAGTTTCCCTTTGAGAATGGAGCATGAAGACCAAATCACTCCCCTATAAAACCTCTACTGGCTCTCTATTGCCACCACACTCACATATAAATTTCTGTTTAACTTGTAAAGCCCTTTATGAGCCCAACCTCCTCTCTCTTATCTTGTTAGACATCATTTCCATCCCACACTGTGGTCCACACAAATTGACCTCTCTTCTCCTCACCCTTTCATTACTGTGCCTCTGCACTGGCCATCATCCCGTGCTCAGTACATACTCCCATCTCTCATCTCTGTTCTAAAGAATCCCCCATTCCTTCAAAAAGCAGCCCAAAAACCCACTTCTACATAAAACCTTCCTGATTACTCATAAATGCTAGAGCTCCCTCCCTAAATATTCTGTACTTATTTTGGATTTGTTCTGCATATGTATATATATGTATATATATGCATACACACACACATATATATGCATACATATAGAAAGATATCTACATGTGTATACATATCTCCTCTGATAGGCTTGTTTCACTCTTACATTGAAATGTAGCAGGTATTTGATAAATATTTATTGATTACCAGCTAGGCTCCTTCCTAGCTAGTAATATAAAATACAATAAAACCTAGTTTGATCAATTATAGAGGCTAAAGATCACTAAATCAGCAAATAGTCTTATGCCCAGTCCTAGATTTGGCTGTTTGTAGAAACTGTAGTCCCCGAGTTCATGGAGTTCTCCATTCTACCTGGATAAGATATATATGGATTTGACAAGGGAATAAAGACTTAAAGATAATACATACTAAGGGATGGATGAGGGATTCCAGGCTGGAAGTGCTCTAAGAAGTCAAGAGAAGCTAAGATTAGCGTGGGCTAGATTAATCCTGGAAGGCTTCAGGGAAAAGGTAGGATTGGAACTGGGCTTTAAGGAATGGGGACGATCAGACAGAGAAGGCCCATCAGTAAGTGCCTTCTCTCCCTGCCCTTGACACAGATGAGGGCCAGCTCTCAGATGCTCAGATGCATAGAACTCCATTCCCATTAGATGAGGGCCCCATTCTCACCACTCCAACCCCCAGCAAAAAAAAAAAAAAAAAAAAAAAGGCTTCTTACCATAACTAGAGACTACGGCCGACAGACAAGGTACCACGATGGCAGCAGCTGCAAGAGAAAGTCCAGATGAGCCTCCCCATAAGCAGCCCTCAGTTCACCTCTACCCAGAAGGAGGGCTGAGCCTGCATCCGGAGCCCTGCAGACTCTTCCTCAAGATAACCACCAGCAAATCTCCCCCTAGCTTCTGCACAAATACTTCTGGGCTGTCAACAGACGGCTCTGATTAAGGTCTTGGTTATGTGCAAGGAAGAGAGATAAGCTCCAAGACTACAGCTACTCTCTGCTGAGGTAACCCCACAGTCTTCCCAAAGTCCCAAAAGGCATCTTCCAAGGTAGTGAAGTAGAATATATCTTTAGGTGAGGAGGCCCTGGGCTCCTGCTATGGGTCACTGCGGGGTTTCCCAGAACTTCTGCAAACTGTGGCCTGGGACTGCAGGAAACAGGAGACCTGAATCCAGAGGTCTGACTACCATTTGTTAAGCTTGGTAGAATGGGGAGAACAGTTGAATTACTGCCCCATATGCTTCTGAGGAGGGCATTAATAAGTAAAGAAATTATATTATAAAGCAGTGGTCATCAAAACCATTTGGTACTGGCTAAGAAACAGAGTAGTGGATCAGTGGAATAGGATAGGTTCGCAGGACAAAATAGTCAATAAACTGGGAAAACATTTTTTACATTCAAAGATTCTGATAAAGGCTTCATTTCTAAAATATCTAGAGAATTGACTCAAATATATAAGAATTCAAGCCATTTTCCAATTGATAAATGGTCAAAAGATATAAACAATTTTCAGATGAAGAAATTGAAACTATTTCTAGTCATATGAAAAGGTGCTCCAAATCACTATTGATCAGAGAAATGCAAATTCAGACAACTCTGAGATACCACTATACACCTGTCAGATTGGCTAAAATGACAGGAAATGATAATGATAGCTGTTGGAGGGGATGTGGGAAAACTGGGACACTGATACATTGTTGGTGGAACTGTGAACGGATCCAACCATTCTGGAGAGCAGTTTGGAGCTATGCTCAAAAAGTTATCAAACTGTGCATACCATTTGACCCAGCAGTGTTTCTGTTGGGCTTATATCCCAAAGAGATCTTAAAGGAAGGAAAGGGCCCCACATGTGCAAGAATGTTTGTGGCAGCCCTTTTTGTAGTGGCTAGAAACTGGAAACTGAAGGGATGCCCATCAATTGGAGAATGGCTGAATAAATTATGGTCTATGAATGTTATGGAATATTATTGTTCTGTAAGAAACGACCAGCAGGACGATTTCAGAGAGACCTGGAGAGACTTGCATGAACTCATGCTGAGTGAAACGAGCAGAACCAGGAGATCATTATACACAGCAACAACAATATTACATGATCAATTCTGATGGACACGGCTCTCTGCAACAAAGAATTGTCTCAAACCAGTTCCAATTGTTCAGTGATGAAGAAAGCCACATACACCCAGAGAGAGGCCTGTGGGAACTGAGTGTGGACCTCAACAATACATTTTTAATGCTTTCTGTTGATGCTTGAATTTTGTTTTCCTTTTTAGGTTTTTTTTCCCCTCTCTTTCTAGACCCGATTTTTCTTGTGCTGCAAGATAACTGTATAGATATTTATGCATATGTTGGATTTATCATATATTTTAACATATTTAACATGTATTAGACTACCTGCCATCTTGGGGAGGGGGTGGGGGGAAGGAGGGAAAAATTTGGAACAGAAAGTTTATAAAAGGCTAATGTTGAAAAATTATTCATATATTCTGTAAATAAAAAGCTTTAATTAAAAAAAAGAAAGAAAGAAATTATGGCTATTTATTTATTCTTTTATTCTTTATTCTAAATTATTCTTTTCTCCATAAGCATGGAAGACCTGAATAGAAGAGGAGGAACTAGAGGAGAGGAAAGGGAAGAACAAAGGTTGAGAACAAGTGGCATTAATGTAGGAGGCCATTAGGGCCCACACTGAGAAGTATATGTATAATGTGTATTTAGATATATATGTATGTTTGATCTTCAGCCTCACCTGCTATGTCATCCTAAAACTTGTCAGCACCTGGGGCCTCCTCATCTTGAACATTCTCACCCTAGAATAGCCTTCCACTGGGTTGACCCCCTTTCTCTCCTCCTTAAGTTCCTCCTGCAGCCTCCATTTTGGAGAAGGGCCAGTCCAGCTATCCTGCATTCTTCAGACTAAGCCGCTAAGACTCAGAATTAGTGCAGCCTTCCCTCGCGAGCAGGTAAGCCCTTTGAGGGCAAGAAGTGGCTTTTTCCTTGCTTTAGTATCTCTAGCCTTAATTTTCTCTGGTAGTACTATGTATTACTAATTATACTATAAACACAGGATATTATTAGTATTCAATATTCAAAACTCTTTTATAATGTCACCTCTCATTTAATCGTCATACTTTCTTAGTGAGTAGGTATTGTCACTGTCCCTACTTGGCAGCTGAGAATGCTCAAGACTAGAAAAGTGAAGTAATTTGCCAAGGATTAAAGCAAGGAAAACCCCTCTGGCCCTTAAAACTTTTCACAATCTGCTTCCAACTTAACTTCCTGGGTCTACTGTATGCTGTGGTACCCCCATACCTTTGCCCAGGCCATCCCCCATTCCCTTCCTCCTCCTCACCTCTCACAACTCCGGCTTCCTGCAGGGGTAGCTTATGTACCACTTCCTCTAAGAAAGCTTTTGTGATCACCCTACTTGTGAGTGTTCTCTTTTCTCCCTGGATTATTATGTATATATTCCTTTAATTATATACTGTACCTCCACTCCCCCTCAGAATATAAACTCTTTGAAAGCAGGAGCAAGTTTATGTTCTGTCTTTGAATTCCCAGTACCTAGCACACAGTAATCATTTAACTTGCTAGATAGGACCAAAGAAACATTTATTAATTGCCTACTACCTGTGATCATCCAGCACATGGAGTGGAATTTTTTTTTTTTCTTTTTACTAGTGACAGCTCCTCAGGGTACAGACAGTATTCGTCTCTTCCCAAATCTAACTGTAGGGGCAGCTAAATGCTACAATGTGTAGAGCACTGGCCCTGAAGTCAAGAGGACTAGAGCTCAAATCCAGCCCCAGACATTTAACATTGACTAGCTTTGTGATCCTGGGCAACTCACTTAACCCCAACTGCCCACTCAAAAAGAAAAAAGAAAAGGAATCCAAATCCAACTGGAGCAGCCACTCAAACTTTCAGTGGCCCCAGGCAAGAAAAATATGAGCCCTACCTTAAGCCAGAAGTAGGGGAAGGGAGAGTCCTAATTACCCACCTGACACTTTCCCCTCCCCTGCCTCCAGGGAAACTCACTCACCGAAGGCATACAGGAGCAGCCCCACACCCAGCATAGTCACATTCCAAGCCCATCCGATAACCAAGAATGCTGGGATCAAGAGTAAAATGGCCTGCAAGAAAACAACGCCACAGTGGTTAGGGATCCTGGGGTCCTATGTCAAATCAGACCAGCCTATGGATTTTTCCCCCAGTGATCAATTCCTGCAAGAAGGGTCCTGGATGCACCATACTGGTGAGAAGAGTCATCTCCAGGGAAGGGAAGGGTTGCCTTCACAACTTCCTCAAAATGGTACCTGTACCATCCACATGAGCGGTCCCCTTGCTTGGGCCACTCCTGATGAGGATAGCAGGAAGGGAGGGACAAGTTGGGCATCAGAGGGGAAAGGAGCCATGGTTACCCGCTTCACAGCTTGAATCTCACATCCTGGCTTGATCCGTCGAGCATAGCCTCCTTGGATAACTGCCATGGTGATCCCGATAAAGAAAAACATCTGCCCCTGCTGCATGCTGGGGGGGGGGGGAGTGATGCATCCCATCAGTCTAGTTTTCTTCTTCCAAGATCCCACACCCTCACCCAGGCAGAACATTCCCAGGCCGCCTCTCTGTCTAGCCACAGCCAGTTCTCAAAGCTACCTTTTCAGGCTGAGAGCTATAAAAACCAGCTCCTGCCAGCTGTGTTCATGGGGAGACAAGGCAGCCCCAACACCTGCCCCTCTCTATGCCAGGACCTCTGTGTATAGGGTGAACATTCTCAAAATCAGCATGAGTTGGAAGACACCATTCACTCCAGTCCCTACTTAAACAGGAAATTCATCTATGATATTCCCAACCACTAATGTGGTTATCTAGCCTCGACCTAAAGACTTCCTTCCAGTGATGGAGAAATCATTACCTCCTACGGCCATCCACTGTATATTTTAAAACATTAAAATACTTAGTATAAACTTAATATAGAACATCATTATGATCCATCCGTCTGTCTTAGAAGCTCTTTATATTCATACAAATTAATTTCAATACATGAAATGTATTTCATGCAAAATATTAATTTCCAAACTTTTCATTAATTTCATTTTCAGTTCCTATCTTCATATCAAGATTCTTTGTCTATTCCTTTTCATTCAGTTTTATCTGGTTATCATTACTTGAATTTTGTTCTATTTCTGCTTCCCCCCAAATTTCTTCATATTTCTCATTTTGTTATAGATCTAAACTATGATTACACCCCAACAATGAAGAGGAAGAGTTCTTTTTACCTAACTTCCCTTACCAATATAGACCAGCATCTTAGAGCCTTATAATTGCCCGGGATGCTGAGAGGTGGGTGGAGTGTTTGCCTAGGGGTCACAAAGCCAGGATCTGTCAGTGGAACTTGAACCCAAGTTTCTCTAACTCCAAAGCCATCTCTCATGCTGCTAGTTGTATTTGCACTATACCAAGTGGCCACAATTTGTTTACCTGCTGTTCTACTGTTGGGACATTTAGGTTGTTTCTAGCTTTTTTAAAAATAAACATAATATTGCTATGAAAACCTTTGAGGATATATATCATTATTGCTTTCTGATGAGTTTTGAAGTATAGTTCCAACAGTGGGATTAATAGGTCAAAAGATATAATTTTTGTTACTTTACTATGTAATCAGAAAGATAGCTCTCCAAAAAGATCCTACATGTACAATCCCACCCCCAACAAAAAGTGTCTCTTTTGTCAGAACCCTACAGTCACAAGTCACCGTGGCTTTTAATCAGCTGTGCCACTTTGATGGGTGTGAGGTGGTAGCTCAAAGGTTGGTTTTTCATTTGTTTAAATCTCCATTTAGTAGGAGCACCTAAATGGCACAACAGATAGTCAGGCCCTGGCATCAGAAGGACCCGAGTTCAAATTTGGCCTCAGACACTTGGTAGCTGTATAACCCTGGGTAAGTCATTTAACCCCAAATACCTCCAAAAGATTTTTTTAATGTCCTTTTCCATATATTAAGTTGAATTCTATTTGCAATTTCCACTCATTGATACTAAATCTGAGACCAAGAAGAACAAACTTCATTCCTCCTCCTACATGATACCCCTTCTAGTACTTGAAGACAGCTTGTGGAACCTCTAGTTTTGTAATTCTGCTCCCCAACTCTTTTCTTCTGCCAAGAAGTAGATTTCATCTTAGTATAAAAATGTTTTAACCATCACAGCTAATTAAAAGTGGAATGTTTCCTTATGAAACAATGAGTTTTCCCAGTCACTGAAAGTATCCAAGTAGCAACTTGATGACAATCTACTGGGAAACCTATAAAGACGACTACTACCATGAATTAGGAGACTGAACTAGATGACCACTTAATTTTTTTTTCTTTACACACTTTTAAGTTTAATCTTCATTATTAGCATTTCCTCCATCACTTTTTAAAAAGTCTAATCAACAAAACAAATCAAATCCTTATTTCCAAGTTACAAATGTTCTCACTGGAAATAATTTCTTTTAATTTATTGCCTCTTAAGTTTTAACCACGACATTCTAATAATCTAGAATTCTAGAGTACTGATTTGGGCCCTGTTTTCCAGAGATCTTAAAGCACACAAGGGAAAACAAAATATGGCAGGGGCCCAAGAAGCCTGGGGTCTGAAGTATTCCTCTCATACTACCTTGTTTTCTCCCCCTTCTCCTTTTTGCCTCTCCAGTTTCTCTGCTTTTATGTTGTTCTCTGCTACTAGGAACATAAATAAATCCCATAAGTACAGCAGCCACCCATCCTGTCTGTGTCTGGGAGAGATGAGGCCTCCGAGGCACACTGCCATCCCCACAGGAGGCACATCCTACAGGTCTCCCCTGGGTATGGCAGCACTGGCCGGACCTGAGGAACCTTAACTCTCCCAGAGCCTCCAAGGAGCCACCCTCATCATCTTCTGAACCGAGATTTCTGTTCACTTCAGGGTAGGCTTCCATACCTCACAAAGAACACATCAGACTTGGGGAGGAAGTTTGTGGTGACCCACGTAACGGGCCAAGGATGACCTGCCTGAGAACCCAGACTGAGGGGATGTAACAAATGCCTGAAAATTAAAGCGGGGCAGGAAGGCGCACGTGGCCTTGTTCACAGAGACTTGGATTGGACAGTGAGGGCTGAACAGTCAGTGTAATGTGATTTGATCCTGGCTCTGCCATTTACCAGCCATGGGCCCAGTAGCTCTGAGCAGGTGGTACCACCCCGACTTGTCCCCAGTGACTTGCCCAGTTAGTGAGTGCCAGAGTCAAGACTTAAACTCAACGTGTCCGACTGCCAGTCCGGGACTCTCTTGACTGTGCCATAAAGAGGGATGTATTCCAGGTTTGGAAACCAAGGAAGGAATAAAATGAAAGAGAGCACAAATTCTGGACACATCTGAGAAAGTCAGACACAGAAATCTGAAGTTCCCCCCGCCTGAGGACCCTCTATGCACATAGGCACCTGCTGAATTGGAAGCGCTGGTGTGTGAGGAAGCTCAGCGTGTACTCGAGGCCGGAAAACAGGAAGAGATAGAGGAAATAAACACGACCCAAAACCTTCAAATCCTGGAGTTCTGGAAGACAGGAAGGGGGGGAAAGGAGAGTTCATTCATTAAGGCCCTTCTTCCTTTTCTCTGCCTTTTCATCCTCAGCTCCCTTGCTCCCTGGGGTTCTTTACCCTTTGGGGCCTAGTGAAACCTACAGATCTCTGCTCTGCCTAAAATAAAATCTGTAAAAAATAAAAGGAAACCAGTTATATGGAAACACAGTGACCAAAATATTCCTGCTTGATATTCCCATTCCTTCCTTCTTCCCCCACTCTGGGCCCAGGCCATTCTGTGCACCCCTCTACATCCCACCCCAGCAAACCTTGAGGTAAAGGAGCCAGAGACTTGGGACTCAGGACTGGGTTTGAGTTCTACTCTAAGCAGACTTTGCTCTCTGACCTTGACGACCTGACCAAAAGGAGCTCCCATTCTGGTGGGTATTACAGGAACCAGTGCCCATCATTACCTTCTGTCCACACCCCTGCCCCACAGAATCTCAAGATGTACGAATGAAGCTCCTTACTGTCTCTGGAGGGGGAGTCCTTCCCTCTGGTGACAGCCAAAAACTGGAATAAGGCAACTGGGCTGAGTAAGTCAGAGGCAGCCTGGAACCCAGACAGAACAGAAGAAACCTGGGGAGACAAATAAGCCACCCATGGCACGGCCTCCCAGAGAGAAGGAGGCTGGCCTGCCTCCTGGAGCTGGCTCGCTAAAGGGCCGGGAGGTCAGCTCTCTTCCTAGCATTAGGGAGGCATCATCAGGTAGTGGAGAGATCACTGCACTTACTAGCTCTAGGTCCACCTCAGTTTCCTCATCTGTAAAATGAAGAGATTTGACTAAGTAATCCTGAAGGCCCCCTTGAGTTCCAGGATTCCATGTTGTGAGCTTCCCCCCCCCCCCCCCCAGATCTAAGTCCCATGATCTTTTCACATTCCTCACTTGCTCAAGAAGCTACAAATGGCTCTCTGTTGCCTGTAGAATCTGCATCCCTGTTGTCCAGGAGCTCACAATCTAACTAGGAAAAGCAAGCCAGTGCTCTCCACTATAGCACTGTAAGCTATACTGGGGAGCCAGGAGGTCAAGAAGTGAAGGGACAGCAACCTAAACCTGAACTAACTAAACCTGAAACAAGACTACTATTTCTATGATGTAAAGTTTAGTTAACTGGGCCTGTACCCCAAAGAGATCACAAAAAAGAAAAAGGGTCCCACATGTGCAAAAATGTTAATGGCAGCTGTTTTTGTAGTGGCAAGGAACTGGAAACTGAATGGATGCCCATCAGTTGGAGAATGGCTGAATAAATTATGGTATATGAATGTCATGGAATATTATTGTTCTATAAGAAATGACCAGCAGGATGATTTCAGAAAGCATCAGTTCATGTAAGTCTCTCCAGAGCCAAGTGAAGTGAGCAGGACCATTGCTTATTAATCTCTGAACACAGCATCATTAAACTGTCTTTCCCTCCATGCATTTCTTCCAACTTTCCTTCCTTGCCTCCTCCATCTTTTCATCTTTTTTCCCCTCTCCCTCTCCTTGCATGTCCCCCCCCACCTCTGGGAGAACTAGCTACGCCTAGGGCAGCATCTCCAAGGGCCGCTGGAGGGGTTGCCACTTCCTTCTCCATCACCAGTGCAAGTTAACTGACTTGTTGGGGCTCCAGGCCTAGAGCTCCACCCACTGAGCCACTCAGCCTCCTCTGCACACAGGAGGCCTGTAAACGTTCCTCATCACTTTACTGACTCCCCACTCCTACTCCAGGCCACATATGTCCCCCATGCAGCTAATTCAGCTAATCCCCATGCTCGTTTTCAGCAAGGGTTGCCTCTGCCATTAATATTAAACATCCATCCTGAATTCTTCGGGCCCCCAGACTCATTCCACACAGAAGCAGAAAGCACTCAGAGTTAGAAGCAGTTGGTAGTGCAGCAGACAGAGCCAGGGGCCCCCGGAGTCAAGAACTAAGTCTGAATCCCATTTGAGATGCTTACAGCCACGTGGCCCTGAGCACATCACATACCTGTGCCAGCATCAGCGTCACCGTCTGTAAAACGGACCCCTCCGTGGTCCCACGGGCCCCTCGGGACAGGACTCTGTGCTCCTCCACCCCCCCCACCCAAAATGGATCCTGTTGGGGGCCTTACCCGTTTGTCCCTGGGGAGGGTCTCCGGAAGGAAGCAGAAAACAAACGCCAAGTCAGAGATGGCGAACACCAGCGCCCACAAGGCCGCGGGAGGGTAGAAGATGTCTCCTTTAGCCATCTCCCCCGCCAGGAAAGCCCCGATCATGGGGCCGATGGTGAAGCCCAGGGAAAAAGCAACCCCGATCATGGCCTGCAGGGGCACAAGTGACATCAACAGCGTCTTCACCAAGGAGAGGGCAACAGCAGGGTACAGGTCCCCCATCCCCAGGAGGCAGGAAGCACAGGTATTGCCATCCTCATTTTTAGCTTAAGTAACTGAGACTCTTCCCCAGTGAATGAAGGACCAAAGACTGGGAACAAACAGTTTTCAAAGAGAAAATTTCAAACTGCAAATAGCCAAATGGAAAAATGTTCTCAATTCCTAATAGAGAAATGCAAATTAAACTCCGAGCTTCCATTTCACTCCCACTTGATTGGCAAGATTTACCAAAAAGAAAAAAAAAAGGAAAATGACAAATGTTGGAGAACTGAGAGAAAATAGGCATATTAATATATCAGTGGTAGAAACAGGAATTATCCCAGTCCTTCTGGAAAGCAATTTAGAACTGTGCCCCAAAGTCATTTAAATTGTATGTGCCACTTGATACCACTACTAGGGCTTCAAAGAAAATTTTAAAGGGGGAGAAAGACACATGTCCAAAAGGATAGAAGTTCTTTTTATAATGGCAAAGAACTAGACACTTAGCCAATGCCCATCAGTTGGGCTGAACAAATTTTGGCATGTTAATGTCATGGAAAACTGTTACGGTGTGAGAAGTAACAGAAAGAACCATTTCAGAGAAACCTGAGAAGACTTGGATAAGCTGATGAGTACACGATGAGAATAATTTATATGGTTACAACAACATTGTTAAAAAAAAAAAAAGGCAATTTTGAAAACATAAACTATGATCCATTCAGTGACCACGGTTCCAGACTGAGCATGTTACCCATACCCCCTTGAGAGGAGATGGTTTCAAGAAGCAGAATGAGATATTTTGAACATGGTCAATTCAGGAATGTGTTTGATGTATTTGTTATGGGACTCTTTTTTTTTTTTTTTTTCCCAGTGGGAAGAAACAAAGAAAGAGAAAATAAATGTTTATTATTATGTTTAAATTAGAGGGGTGGATTAGGGAAAAAAAAAAAAAAACCTCCCAGGATTTGGGGATATTAAGTGACTTGTCCAAAGCTAACAAATGTCAGAGTCAGGAATCAAAAAGCTCAGCCTCACACCCTGCTCCATATCCCAAAGAATTGTACCTGGAAACTGGTCAGTTAGCTTCAGGATGATAAACTTATCATTAAACTTCACCATCTCTTATAATACCCAGAACCAAGTCAAGGACTCCTCCACCCTAGTGGGCACCATTCCCTTCTCTAGGTCAAGAGGAATGAACATCTTAGTCACTTTTTTTTTTAAGCATTATTCCAAACTGTTTCCAGAACAATTGGACCAATTCACAGCTCATCTATCAGTGTGTTAATATGATTATCTTCCCACAGCCCCACTAACATTGACTATTTCCATCTTTGCCAATTTGTTCCTTTGCCACCATATGTCAATATTCTTCCAATGACGCCATATGGCTGCCATGCATGAAATCCCATAGTCTCTAAACAATTAAAATTACAGTCATCCAAAGGACAATGGAGAGACATGACAGGCATAAGTAGGTCACAATATATTAACAAATTACAAAGGATAAGTAAAAAGATAAAAGAGAAGAATTATAAGGAGAAGAAGTGAACTGCTCAGATGGAGAAACTGAGGTACAACTGATGGATAGCTCATGTGCTGCCCTCCAAGAGTGTACACCACTGATACCTATATAATGTCAAGAGATCTAGAAGGAAGTCCTTGGAACAATGGACCCCACAGGATGATTTATGGACCAGAGATTTCAAAAACACTTACTTAGGAATGGAGTCTGTAAACTTGTTCCTTTAAATATTCTGATAATTATATTTCAACATAGATTATAATTCTTTGTATTTGATTTTGAGCTTTTAAAAACACTGTTCTGAAAAGGGATCTACGCAGTTCACCAAACTGCCATGGACCCCTAATCTAGTGGAAGCTAGAGAAAGTACCCTCCTGCAATGAGATCACAGATCCATTGAAATAAAGATACAAGAAATCAAGGGACAGGTTGTGTATCTTGTCACCCAAGAAGCTGCCTCACTAAAGGGGAGACAGATACATATCATCAGCTTGGCCACATGGTAGTGACTTTTTAAAAAATTAGTCTATTTATTATATATTTCCTCACTTTAACAATTTTAGATGATCAACCACTAAACTCTGAGTAATCAAAAGCTGTCAATGGAGGTATTATCCATATTGCAACAAAATCACAGGTTCCTGAAACATGACTGCCTGTGTGTGTGTGTGTGTGTGTGTGTGTGTGTGTGTGTGTATGTATTAATATATAGGAAGTCACATTTGAAGTAACTAGAAGAAATATTTCTATTTTTTCAAAGCCATCTACCCTCTTATTTTATCCTTACAAGCACCCTATAAATCCAACAGGACCATGATTATCATGGTTCACAGGTGAGGATACTGAAACCCACTCTCTCATAGTCACACAGCAACAATGCTAGAGCTAGAATCTGGGTCTCCCATCTGCCAGGCAAGTACTTTTTTTTTTTTTAATTCCATTATGCTGTCTCCTGTTGACCCCTGACTGGATGGTAGGTGTCACTGCCCGAAGTCTACCAGGAATTGAAAAGTCCAGATGCTTGCTAAATGCCCCCTCCCCAGCAAGAAAGTGGAGTAATACTTTCACAAGGACAATCTTTTTTTAAATTAACACTAACATTCCCTCCTCCTCTATCACACTGGTTCTTCTGTCTACTCCATGAAGTCAACAAGACCCGAACTGACATCCCTATTTTACAGATGGAGAGACTGAGACCCAGAGGGTACAAGTTATGAAGAAAGAAACCCCGGCTCCTGGGAGAGTCAGTGAAGCAAAAAGAGACATGATTAATGGGGTAAGAGCTGGCCCAAATCCTCTGGGGTGGCAGGGAGGAGTCAAGAAGACTTAAGGAGATAGAGCTCAGTGAACTCTCCAAGACTTACCATCCCCTTACTCCGAGCCTGAGGTGAATTCAGATCTGCAATGACAGCTGTGGAAAGGCTAACATTGCCTTTGCTGATTCCTCCAATGACCCTGGAGAGCAGAAAGACTCCAAAGCTTCTGGAGAGGGCCCACAATGCATAGGACATGATCAGTCCCACCTAGAGGCAAGCAAGGGAAGCCATTATTTATACTGAGCCCTGATCTGATCTGGGAGTCTGCAGATAGGTCTAAAGCTCCTGTGGCCTCTCAGGGTCAACCAAATGCCTGGCAGAGAGAGCATTTCTGTTCCAAGGATATTGCCAGAGTGACCCATATTCCCATATTTCCTTTCCATTCTTGAGCATGTCTCACTGTCTTGCTTTTAAAGGGAGGGGGAAATGCACAATCTTTTCCCCTTCAAATTTCTCTGTCTCCCGTGGAATCTAGGAATCAGCAGCAGCAGCAGCTTGGTCAGAGCAGAGTTAGTTTCTCCAAAAGCCTGATCAGCTCAGTTAAATCACAGCCTTTCAGAGCTAGAAGGGAATTCTACATCCAGCTCAGAAAGAAAGTGGCTTAATTGTGGTTACAAAGCAAGTCATTGAAATGGCTCCCACTAAAACCCTACATTGCCCTCCAGTCTAACTGACCCTGGGCTCTGACCCATCCCAGAGATTCCAGCCCCCCCCCAAGTATCCATTTGTTGAAATTCCTCCTTTCCTTTGATTTCTAACTCTGATGCTCCCTGCTCCCTGCAGGCTTCCTTGACTCTCTCCTCCATGATTTCTCCCAACACTCTGTCTCTCTTTCTCCTCTGTTCAGCATATTTGGCTTTGTATTTGTGCACATGTCTTTTCCTCCATCATAGTAAAAGCTCTTTAAACAACAAAGAAAACATCATATCAACTCTGGCATTCCTAGGTGCTTATTAAAAGTTTACTGAATGAATGAAATTCAAGTCTCCCGACTTCTTCCAATGTTGTTTCTATTATACTATGCTCACTCTTCTCATTAAAAAAAAATTAAGCAGCTAAGAGTCCTAGAAGGAAGCCAGAGTCTGGACACATGAAAGAACAGTGATGGTTCTAGAAAACAAATAATAAAAGGTACAGCCCTTTTCATGGCCGAGACACAAAAAAGTCTGTTATGGCCAAATCTTAGTTTCAGATATTTTGATGTAATTTTTTTCTTCACTACAAAAGAGGGTTTAATCTCGGGAGATCATCCATCTTGAAATGATAAGAGACAAAGTGAATTAATAAAATGTATTTTTTCAAAAGCAGCTGAGCACATCTGGTTGAAAAATATGAACTGCCTCGTCAGCACACACACACACACACAAATTTAAATAAGTCTTAGCAAGAAGTAACTTCTCTGACCAAGCCTTCAGAGGTTCCACTGAGGGGAAATTATGTTCCTAGATGCTGCAGATATCACACTCTCAAATTTACCCTGTCAGCTTAAGGTTTCATTTAACTGCCTCTCTGTCTTTTAACAGGTAAATATATGTCCTGGGGCAAGGGAAATAATATTTGTGCCCCCCCCCCCCAGCCTGCAGACCCTCAGGAGTCATACCAAAGTCAGCAACATGACTGGCCGCCTCCCAAAGGAATCCGATGCTGCCCCAGTGAGAGGAGAGGAGAAAAACTGCAGGATGGAAAAGATGGAGCCAATCAAGCCTGAAAGAAAGAGAGCATTAGCAGCCCCTCATGTCAGCAACAACCTCCTTCCATGACCTTACGCTGGCAAAGCCAGGCTTTCCCCTCCTGGGGGGAGGATGCTGCCCTCCGGAAAATCAGCGGAGGGAACCCTACTCCTAACGGGCCCGTTCCAGGTTCTGAAATTCTGCCCTGAAAGGTGCTTCTCTTGGATGCTGAAGGTTTTTTAGTCTGACAAAGTGCTAATGAAAAGGCAGGTGTGTTAGCAGGATGATGTACCTTAATATATTATCGGCCATCAATCTCTATGGGATCAAGGCCTCTGGGAAGGGAGGGCAAGAGGAGAGAGGGGCCCACGGGGTGGCTGAGAATGTGGAGAACATGCTTCTTGTTATGCTGGAAGGCCAGAGCTTTGCTACAGTCTGGAGAACCACACTGCGGCTGCTATTACTGCTACTACCACCACCACTACCCCGTGATGAAACTGCCACAGGGGGTGGTCTAGAATCAGGAAAACAAGTTCTGTGAACACATACTGGTGAGTGATCGTGGCCATGTGGCAATCTCTCTTTTCCTCAGTTTCCTTAACTGTAAAATCGTACTCCCCAGGATTGTTGTAAAGATCAAATGAGAACATTTCTCCATTCCTTCACCAACCTTAAGCACAATGTAAGTGCTACCTATTATTTGTAACCAGCCGTCTTCCATCATCTCCAAATCTGCTAGGATTGACTCAAATGATTCAATGTTTATGATTATAATGTTTATAAATGCTTATTCTCTCTCCCTCCTCCCCCCAGTATTGTCGGGGCATGAGAACATGTGATTTATTTCTAATAATAGCATACTTCACATTTATGTGGCATTGTTTATGCTTTGTATCTCTCTGCCTCTTGTCTTGGGGTCAGAAGACCAAGGTTCAAATCCAAATTCTGTCACTTTTTAGTTTCGTGATGTCAGACAAGAGTCCCAGGGTCTATAGAATAGGGAGGTTGAACTAGGTAATCTTTAATATCCTTTCCAGCCCCAGATGATGTAATTTTGTAAGTTTCCTTTCCTTTCTTGTGTTTCCCTGAAAACAGCAGAGCTGAGTATACCATCAATTCTGGGTTTTGTGCTCTTCTTATTCTTTTCATATCTGAGATTACTTTATTCTCCTAACAGGCCTAGGAAACAGCAAAAACAAAGTCACTTATTCTGTCTCCCATTTATCAAATACTTGGTTAAGTATGATGTAAGTGAAAAGAATATACAATTCACCAAGCCTGAGGCTCAAATTGACTTTGTCAGTACTTCTTAAGGAGCTTTAGATAAACCATTATCATCTCTGGCTTTTTCCTCATGAGGGGGTTGGACTAAATGGTCTCTAATATCCCTTTCAGCTGTAAAGTTAAAGTGATTATCTTATTTGTTGTGGGCTGGGAGAGATATGAATTGGGGGGGGGGGTATTGGAGCCAGCACAAATCAGCTTACAAGAGCTACTTAAATTTTCAGCAGGAACAATTATGCCCCTATATTATATATTGGGACTTGATTCATTGTTGAGTGTGTAGGCTTAAGAAAGTGACAGAGAGAATGCTAAATTTAATGCAAATTAAACTTAAAAAACTTTGTGAGTATGTTTTTCCCCTCCCCTTCTCCCCAAAAGGCTGATAATTAAACATTTACTAGCATACCCTTTGATACAAAGTTTAAAGAAAAACCCATACCTTCATTCAAATCAGATTCACTAAGGAGGCATTATATACCTACTATGCGCCCAGACTGGGCTAGGAGCTAGGGTAAGAAGAGAAAAATGCAAACAATTACTGCCTGGTAAGACACTTATAATTTATGGGAGGAAATTACTTTCTACTAGATCTAACATTCTTATTTACAGAGCTTACGATCTAATATGGGAAGAAATTTGAGATTATTGCAGTGCACACTCAACACATTAAAAAGGTACAAAAAATGATTAAATTGTGAGGTCCAAGGCAGAAGATCTTTATCAATCAAAAATCAGGGAAAATTTCATGGAGGAAGTAGCATATGTGTTCGGCATGAAAAGGATGGATGGCATCATTATCTACATTCTGTAGAGAAAAACTAACGGCCACAGAATTCAAGGGATGCTCTGCCTGTAATCAATCCAGTCCAATCAAGTTGCTGCATAAAGGTCAGAAGCAACAGCCAAGGATGCTGTAGGGCTATTAACTAGGCCCCTATATTGGATGTTCAGCCCATAATGAAATCAAATACAGGTTCAGGAGAAGACTAGTACCTCCAAATAAGACGCTGTTATATTTCCTCTCAGGGGGCACACCAACCGTGGCAGCAAACCAATCCACACCCTGCTGTAATGACTGGTAAAAAGGGTCCTACAGAAAGGAGAAAAGCTTGTCAGACAGTTCCACGAATAAGCTCCTTGACTTCTTTACTGCTCCAGCTACCACCACAAGAGCCCAATTTTAGCCAAAAGAAACAGATCTAGAGAGGGGGGAATATTTGTTTTTTCTTTGTGGGGTATGGATATGCAAAATTGAGCTAAAGAATTAATCTAAAATAATGTAAGTTCTTAGAGGCTCCCAAACCCCACAAAACACTCCACCCCAAAAAACTCACCTCTTAGCGTCCCTGCAACCAAACACATATGCCTTCTATTTAAATGATTAATAATATTAAATAATTCACATTTTTCTAGCACCTTAAAGTTTAGAAAGCACTTTAAAAGGTAGGATTCCAATCCAGGCTCTCTAATGCAAGTCTTAGGTAGTCTTTCTACTGAATTTATTATAAATTTATTCTTATGATAGTAGGGAGCGGGGAGGGGGGAGAGAAGGTACATGGGTGCATACTAGTGATTTCAAAGCTTTTTCCCTCCTCTCCTCAACCTTCCCCTCTTTCCTTTCCATGCCCCTCGCCCGTGTTTCAAAATTTCTGGGAACAAAGCCACTCACACTGGATCTGCCATAGTGATCCAAGATGGAAGGCAAGAGGGGAAGAATAAGCGTGAAGCCCAGTAAGTCAATAAGCAGGGCCAGGAAAACAATAGCGATGACTCGGCCAGTGGGTTCTGGGGGCTCCAAGTGGCCCTTGATGGGAGGGCGCCGAGTACAACCCTCTTCCTTGCTCAGACCCATATTTCCTGCCGACTTCTCCCAGACGGAGTACCTGGGACTGGTGGGATCTTCACATTCCTAAGGGGAAGGAGAACACAATCAAATGAACCCATTTCTCCCACCATCATCCCCATCCTACCCCCAGCAAGGTCTTCCCCCTTGGAATCTTCTCCTCTTTAAGGCATTTTTGTACCAGAGAGGATTATTATCTCTCTGTGTCCTATTTTCCCATTAAAGAGTGAATTTCTTGAGGGCAGAATGAGCATGTCTCATCTAAACTATGTGCCCAGACCGGTGCTGAATAACATGGGAAAGAAAGGGTCGGTCTGGAGTAGATGATCCGTGTCTGAATCCTTCATACACTTAGTGTGTGTCTGACCTTAGACAAGCCACTCAACTTCCCTTGCCTGTTTCCTCATGTGTAAAATAAGAGAGTTGGGCTAGATGGCCTCTGAGGTCCCTTCTCTCTCTGATTCTGTGTATGAAGAAAAAAAAAAAATTGTCAAGAATATTCAGAGAGTTCACAGTCAAGGAGGGGGAAAAGGAAGCATAGGCCCTAATCTTAAGGAGTCAGTAGACAGTACAAGGACAAAATAGAAAAGCTTCCTTCCATTCCCCTTTGGAAGCTGTTCCTGGACAAACACTAAATTGGCCAGGTATTTGAAGGCCAAGGCAGTATATAGTCAAGTGTTTTTTATTTTATTTTTAATTCAAGGAACAAAACAAATATCTCCATAACATAAATAGTATTTTTTAAAAAGATATTTGTATATGAAATTGCAAATCTATTATGTCAAGTACTTAAGTACTTTGGGGAGGGTCAAGGCAAAACAAACTTGAACCCGGATCTCTTGATCCAGGTTTCCTTTACCAGAGTCTGGCACCTGCCCGAGTGACAAACTGGACTCTAAAATCAGTGATTTCTAGAGACTGTTTTCAATTCCTACACTATATAAACTTCAGGACCTGGCAGAAGGAGAGGGAGAAATAATAATAGCATTTATATAGCCCTTTAAGGTTTGCAAAGTGTTCTCTCATTTGATCTTTTTCTTTCCTTTTTTTTTTTTTATCACCAAGACAATTGGGGTTAAGTGACTTTCCCAGGGTCATACAGCTAGGAAGTGTCTAGGTCAGATTTGAATTCAGGTACTCCTGACCCTAGGTAGAGCTGATGCTTTATCCACTGCACAATCTAGCTGCTCCTCATTTGATCTTAAAGACATCCACTTAACTCCTTATAGGTCAAAAACCATTCCCTGTCTAGGGCACCATGTTGGGAGAATAGTATGGTGGATGGAGCAAGGTCTGATGATGACCTTCCTCCCTTTCATGACATGCCCGGAATGCCGGCACTCCTCTGCTCTTCCCACCACCCAGAAAGTGGACAGAAGTTCCACTGACCAAACCCCAAAGGCTTTGAGGGCTGGAGATCTATCTTGTCCTGGCTCTGCAAATTGTGTGGTTGTTCAGTTATATTCGAGTCTCTGTGACCCCATTTGGAGTTTTCTTGGCTAAGAGACTGGTGTAGTTTGCCATTTCCTTCTCCAGCTCATTTTACAGATGAGGAAACTGAGGCAAACAGAGTCAAGTGACTTGGCCAGGGTCACACAGCTAGTGTCTGAGGCCAGATTTGAAGATGAGATGTCCTGACTCCAGGCCTGGCGCTCCAGCTGCAATCCTTTCCCTAGTCTGAGATTCAGTTTCTTTGGGTTGATTTAATGATCTCTAAGAAGATTCCATCCAGTTCTGGCTTCCTATGCTCTATGTTCCAAACCTCCAGCCCTAACTTCTGGTGGCTCTCCATCTGTAGGAAGGAGGGAAGACCCGACGTTATTATGTAACAGTTCAAAAGGAGCCTGGCATTGTTACAACACTCAGGAGAGAAGTGGCTAAACCGTTTCAACCTTACTTCTCAGAACAGGCAGCCACAGCCTGAATTTCGATAGAATTCACAGAATCACCAAGCTGGAAAGAAGCTTCTGGGGTGGTTTCTCCTGCCCTTCCCACCCCAACATCCCAGCTCCAAATGCAACTTCAATACAAAAGATTATCCACCCCTTCTGTGTCTGTCTGTCTGTCTCTCCCTCTCCATCTGTCTCTGTCTCTATTTCCCCCAAGCACATAGTATTAGGGGCATGAACTTAAAGAGGAGATATTTTTTCTGTAACAATAATAAAAAATTGTTTCCTCCCCTTTAATTTCCCCTAACACATATCATCTTATTTGATCCTCACATAGAAGAGGGCATATTACCAATAGGGAAACTGAGGCTCAGAAAGTTAAGTGATTTGTTAGATAAAAAACATCAACCTAGGAGTCAGGAAAGGTGAGGTCTGGTCTCAGTGCTGTCATCTCTCAATGGGGGGAAACCTGAGGCAAATTCATTTCTCCTTTTCTAGACTTCAGCTAACTCATCTGTCAAATGAGGGGTTTGTAACCCAAACACTGAGCACAGCTTGAACCAGATGAAAATGTAATTGGGAATTATTTAACAAAATAGAAATACAACTTATTCAGTTGTTTTCATTCTCATGTTATCCCATTTGGGGTTTTCTTTGCAAAGATACTGGAGTGGTTTGCCATTTCCTTTCCAGCTCATTTTACACATGAGGAAACTGAGGCAAACAGGGTTAAGTGACTTGCCCAGAGTCACAGAGCTAGTGTCCAAGACTAGCTCTGAACTCAGGAAGATGAGTCTTCTTGACTACAGGTCTGGCACTATTCACTACGCTGCCAGCTGCCCCTCCAAATACAATAGAATATAGATAATGCTAATATATGGTTTTCTGAATTACTATGTGGCCTTCAGGGATTCTTATGTACAGTTTAATGGCGCAGCTTCTCTTTGAGTTTGATACCAAGGTATAAGACAATCTCTAAGTTTCTTTCTTCCTTCCTCTGACAGTCTGTATTTAACAGTTAAGATAATGTCCGAGCCTGGACCAGAATCCAGCTCTGACTCCTTAGCCACTGACTCTTTCTAGTACATACCACCCACCTTTCTCTCTAATAATAATAGTAATGATAATATACAACTCAAAGCATAAAATGATTCTATAACTTTACTGGCAACTAGTCTACAATTACTCAACTTAGTAAATACTTACTATGTGGCAGGTGCCAGGCTAAACCCTGGGGGAAGCACAGGAAAAAACAAGTCCTGCCCTTAAAGAGCTTACATTCTACCTGGGGAGGGAACGTGCAAACAGCAACTGGAGACAATCTCAGAGAAGACGCTAGGATTAAAGGGGACCAAGAAAGGCTTCTAGAAGAAGGTAGGATTTTAGTCAAGAAAACATGGTGGTGGGGCAGCTAAGTGGGGCAGTAGATAGAGCACCAGCCCTGAAGTCAGGAGGACCTGAGTTCAAATCTGACCTCATTTAACGCTTTCTAGCTGTGTGACCCTGGGCAAGTCACTTACTCCCAACTGCCTCAGCAAAAAAACAAAAACAAAAACGTGGAGGTGGAGACAAGGGGAAAAAGCATTCCAGGAATGAGGGATAGCCACTGAAAATGAGTAGAGGATGGAATGTCTTGTATAAGGAACAGCAAGGTTTCTTGTGTCACTGGACCTGACTTGTACTTATCCAGCCTCATTCCCAGATAATAAACTCTCTGGGAGCAGGGACTATGGTTTTATCCAAACCACACAGTAGGTGTATACAAAACACATGGAAACACTGGACTCTAGAGAGGGAGCATATCTCATTGTTGGGTTGGACATCTCACTGTCAGGGAAGTCTTGCTTAAAATGAGCTACAATCTACTTCCCTATAATTTCTGCTTCCTTCCTCTAGTTCTCCTATCTATAACCAAAGACCATAAGGTTATTGTTCTCTTGATTACTCCTTTACTTTGGGGTGGATGGACTGGGGGAATAAAACTATGAGAAATCAAGGAATTATATAGTTATCAGATAAAGGACTGAGTTCAAATCTAGCCTCTGACCTTACTAGCTGTATGACCCTGGACAGGTCATTTACCTCCTTTTGGCCTCAATTTCCCTATCAGTAAAATGGGTATTATAATTGCCCCTACTTTATAGGTTGTTGTGAGGATCAAATAAAATAATATAAGTAAAGCAATTTGTGACACTTAAAATATTATTTAAATGCTAACTATAAGTATTATTAATAATATCTAGATTAATGATTTTCCTAGGCCAAAATCAAGAAATCTGAAGTTTCAGGGTATATTGAACTATAATTATTATTAATAATATCTAGATTAATGGTTCTCCTAGGCCAAGAATTAAGAAATCTGAAAAAAAAAAAAAAAAAAAAAAAGCTCTAGCCTAGTTGCTAAGAGTTCTATATTCTACCCAGATTTCTGCTCTGAACTTGCTGTGTGATCCTGGGCTAGTCCTTAATCTCTCAGCTCTCTGCTGCCTTAAAGTTGGACTAATTAAGCCATATTAATTAGTCTAATTAAGGTCCTCTTCGGCTCTGATCTTCTATATTCTTTTTGCTTTTAGTCTGTGATTTGCTCTAAGATCTTTGTCCAAAGTTCTGATATTCTCCCAATTCCAAAGAGAAAGTGCTAGGCTTCTATCACTCTATCAAAGTCAGATGCTCTGACCTCCGAGGAACACTGGTTCCACAGACCATTCTGCTGAAATCATTGACCTTTGCTTCCCAGCTGCCTTAGTGGCCATTCTGCTGATTGTCCATGCAAATACTGTTAAGAAGCAGAATTCAGAAATGTGGACTCAAGTCACCTGGGTGGGGGGTGGGGACTGTCAGATCAGGATATGAGTTATTTTAACCTAATTCATAGAAGACTAGTACACTACCAGCAGTTCCCAGGGTTTTTTAACCTGCTAATTCACAGAAGAGTAGTACACTACTAGCAATTCCCAGGGTTTTTTTAACCTGCTAATTCA
>JAJPUD010010976.1:0-28833 GCA_023553655.1 Myrmecobius fasciatus | reverse complement strand
TAGTACACTACTAGCAATTCCCAGGGTTTTTTTAACCTGCTAATTCACAGAAGACTAGTACACTACCAGCAATTCCCAGGGTTTTTTAACCTGCTAATTCACAGAAGAGTAGTACACTACTAGCAATTCCCAGGGTTTTTTTAACCTGCTAATTCACAGAAGAGTAGTATACTACCAGCAATTCCCAGGGTTTTTTAACCTGCTAATTCACAGAAGACTAGTGCACTAGCAGCAATTCCCAGGGTTTTTTTAACCTGCTAATTCACAGAAGACTAGTGCACTAGCAGCAATTCCCAGGGTTTTTTAACCTGCTAATTCACAGAAGAGTAGTAAGTTTACCACCAGCAATTCCCAGCTCTCCAAAGCACTTTAGGACACATAGAAAGTCTGAGCCGGCCAAACTCTCCTAGCTTTTCTAACTCAATCTCCTCGTTTTGCAACTGGAGGAACTGAGATTCATTGGGCTGGAGGATGCTTTGCCCAACGTCACAGACCAAGAAGTCATTACCGGGCTCAGAATTCTAGACTCCTAATTCACAGTCCCGAGCCCCCGCCATAGGGTTTCCTAAAGCCATCTGGCTAGCTTTTTTTCTTCTTCCTGGCAAACCAACCAAAGTTTCCCTGGTTTTATAGTGATGGGCGTGGCCAGAGGAATGGGAATGGGCATTTTTCGAAAAGGGTTTCATCTGCTTCCCCCCCCCCCATCTCCTGGAAGTCCCTCACTTCGGGCTAAGTCCTGGGGATCTTCCAGGTGACCAGCGCACTCTCCCCGCGGGAGGAAGGCCGGTTATTAATAGCCGAGACATTTCCTTCAGTAATACTTCCAGGACCACTCGATGGTGTCTGGGGAGCCCCTGAAGGCCCTTTCCCCTCGGAAGCATTTCTCCATTTCCCAAGCTTATTCCTATTTCAAAAGCCCCGCTCAAATTGTCCCTCTCCAAGAACCTTCCCTACTCTGGCCTGCGGAAGGCTCCTTGCCGATCTTGGGGACTTAGCCCGGACCTCGGTCCCGTTTGCCCTACTCGATTCCCATCTAAGGGCTAGAACTGGAAGGGACCGATCATGGGAGAGCTTTCCATCTCCCATTGTACAGAATTGGCAACTGAGGCCCCGGGAGGCGGTTGACTTGCTCAATGTCACACAGCTAAAGTAGGCAGGATTTGAACCCAGAATTTCTGACTCGAAGCCCAGGAGCTCTTTCCACTCTCACATGCTGCCTCCCAAACCTTGAAGGGGCAGGCGCACAAGCCCGCTGCGGCGGAGCTCCAGAGCCGAGGGGCGCCGACCCGGGTCCCTGCATCCCCGAGGACTCCACGGGATGGGGAGGGGAGGGAGGAAAGGGGCGGGACCCAGCGCTTACCTGGTCGCTCGGACCCGCGGCTCTGGGGCTTCGGAGCCGCCTGGGGCAGGGACAGAGCGAGAGAAGGAGGCAAGTCGGGAGCTGATGCTGAGGCCGCGGCGCTGCCCCTCCCCGCCAGGCCAAGCCCCGCCCGCCTCCTCCGCCCTCAAGTCCCCACCCTCCTTCCTCCTTCCTCCTATCCCTTTCCCCTCCCTCTCCTCCATCCCCAGGGCCTGGAGAACCCTGTCTGGCGCGTTTCCTCTTCCGTCCGCGAGCTAGCGGGGAGCGGCCGGCTGCCTTCTCTGCGGCTCCCTCTCTCCGCCCCTCTCCCTCCCTCCTTCCTCTCCCCCTGAGGGATCCCCTTTTCTCCCTCCCCATCCTCCCCCATAATCCTCCTCCCTCCTTCTTGCCCCCCCCGGGTGATCCCCCTCCCTCCCTCTCCGTGTGTGTGTATGCGGGGGGGGGGCGTTGGGGATGGGGGGGGCTTTCTCCGCTCCCCCACTCCCGTGCCCTGAGCTCTGCAGCGGTGCAGGAGCAGAGAACCCCTCCCCCATCTCACACACACACACACACACACACACACACACACACACACACACACACACACACACACACACACACACACACACGATCCCGAGCACGCAGTAAATGATGCCATTAATGTGCCGTCTCCGGAGCTTAGGCCCGGAGGAGAAGCTTAGAGCCCCAGTAGAGAGTAAAGGCAGGAGCTGAACCGTATTCAAGCCCAGGATTTATGGACGTAGTGGGAAAAGAATGGTATAGAGTCAGAAAACCTGGATTAGAATCCAGGCTGGACTCCTTAGCAGCTGTGTGAGGTTAGGCAGATTGCTCCCGCTCTCTGGGCCAGCCTCAGTTTCCCCGTCTGATTAGAAGGAGAAGTAAACTAGATTTTTCTCGAAGGTTCTTCTAGGGCTGAAGCCCATGGTATTCATTCTGCCCTCTCTCCCCAAGTGGGCGATTCCCAGGCCTTCAGTATTGGGGGGGGAGGGGGCCTCTGCCACCACTTTGTGACTGGGCAGCTGAGTCACTTAGTCACAGACTAAGTGCTGGGGAAACTCACGGAGCAGGTGTGAGATTCCCAGAAGGTCTCCCCAAGCCCAAATCCATCAAGCAGTGGCTGCAGCGAAACATTTAAAATCGGGAAGACTTGAATTCAAATCCTCCTTCTGCCGGCTTACTGCCGGTATGACCCATCTAACCTGTCTCAGTTTCCTTATCTGTAAAAGGGGGACCTCATAGGTTTGTTTATGATCATCAAATGAGTTAACATGTAAAGCATTTTGTAAAGCCATAAAAAGGCTATTATCACCATTATTAACTACACTACCTGCCTCTGTTAATTAACAAGCATTTATTTTCCCCCAATAGTATTTTCTTTTTCCAAATACATGTAAAGAGTTTTCAATATTCATTCTTGTAAGATTTTGTATTTCAAATTTTTTCTCCCTCCTTTAACAAACCCTGCCTCCTCAAGACAGCAAGCAATCTGATATAGATTAAACTTGTACTGTCCTTTTAAACATGTTTTCTTTTCTATATTTTATCAAAGCTTTTTATTTTCAAAACATATGCAAGGATAATTTTTTAACATTAATCCTTGCAAAACCTTATGTTCCAATTTCCCCCTCTTCTCCCAACCCTTCTTCTAGATGGCAAGTAATCCACTATATATTAAACATATATTGTTTGCACAATAAAAATAAAATCAAACAGTAAAAAAATGAGAAAAAACAAAATGTAAGCAAACAACAACAAAAAGAGTGAAAATGCTATGCTGTGAACCACACTCAGATCCCACAGGCCTCTCCCTGGGTGTAGATGGCTCTCTACATCACTGAACAATTGGAACTGATTTGAAACATCTCATTGTTGAAGAGAGCCATGTCCTTCAGAATTGATTATCATATAATCTTCTTGTTGCCGTGTACAATGATCTCCTGGTTCTGCTCATTTCACTTAACATCAGTTCAGGTAAGTCTCTCCAAACTTCTCTGAAATCATCCTGCTGATCTAAACATGTTTTCATGTCATGTTGTGCAAGAAAAATCAGACCAAAAGGGAGCAAACCATGAGAGAGAAAAAGCAAACAAAAATACTTCGATCCACATTCAGTCTCCATCGTTTTCTCTCTCTGCATACAGGTATATTTCCTATTCCTAGTCTATTGGAATTGTCTCCATCAAGCATTTATTAAGTGCCTACTATATGCCAAATGCTAGTTTGCTACAAGTTGGGACCAACAGAGATGGTTGTGGAGGAAATTACAGTTCAGTTGCAGATTGACCCAGATGTCCCCTTAGGACCTTTTTCAGCCCTCCTTATATTTAGTGTATTTCCTTTGAGATTATCTCCAATTTGTCTGGTATATATTTTCTTTATACAAAGCTATTTGCCCGGTATCTTCCCCCATTTCACCATAAGCGTCTTAGGAGCTAGGGTTTTTTCCTTTCTTTCAGACTTCTCTTTGTTTTTTTCTTTTCTTTGTATCTCCAAAATTTAGCACAGTGCCTGACACATTAATAGGTGCTTAATAAATACATCTCACACTTAATTCCTCACTCTCACCCCAGGACTTTTACACTGCAAAAGTTCCTGTGTTTCTCCTCAAATGAGTGATAACCCTAGCTCAAGATGGGGAAAGATGGAGAGAAGTTCAGATTGCCTTTCCAACTCGCCCACTAGCACAATACTTTGCATGCAATTGAGTCTACTGCTTGTTGAATTGAGAAAAAAAAATTATATAACTAGAAAAGAGAAAGTTTGACTTTACCAGTGTGGGTGCGATTGAATAAACCAAGGGCCCTCCTCCTTCCTCTTGGATGTGAATGAAACCCATTATGCAGGGAGATTGACTTTGGCCTCTAGGAAAGAAGCTGGCACTCCCCTGGTCCCGGACAACACTATTCTCACCCAGTTATCTGTGAAATGCACAGTCTGGGACAGGGATCGGCAGCCTGAGTGGGTGGAGGGACAGAACATTGCAATAAATACTGCCTGCCCCCAGTCAATGCCCTCACAGTGTCCCTGGGTCCATCAAAAATTAGAAAATGTATTAAAAAGTCACCTTACCAAAGTTCCTGCTGCCACAGTGCTCCAGTCTCAGCTGAATTATGTATTGTCCTTGGATCAGCTGGGCAGGGAATAGAGCACTGGGCCTGGAGTCCAGAACATTGACCTTCCTGGCTTCAAATTTGACCTCAGATGCTTCCTAGTCTGTGTGATCTGGAGCAAGTCACTTCACCTCAGTTTTGCCTCATCTGTAAACTGACCCAGAGAAGAAAATGATAAACCTCTGTAGTGTCTTTGCCAGGAAAACTCCAAATGGGTCATGAAGAGTTGATATGATTAAATGACCACAAAATATATTATCTTCAGCAATCCAGATTGCAGCTCCTCTATACCTTTAGAATAATAATTATAGTACCTGGCTTAGGGCTCCCAGGTTAACAAAACAGATTGTATACATCTTATGCAATTTTTAAAAAATCCATGTGTGGTAAATGCTGGAAATCTTATTGTTTCCATTGTACAGATGAGAAAACAGACTGAGGCTGATGAAGTTGACTTAGCTAGTCTCACAACTAGGAAATGTCTAAGGTAGGAATTGAACTCATATCTTCCTGATGGCAATTCCAGCACTCTGACTACAGTACTGTTGGCAGCTGTCCTTGCCTCTGAATGCTTAGTTAAGATGGCTCTTGACTCTGTCTCTAGGCCCAAATCAGAGCCTTTCTAGGTGGGTAGTACCTTATGAGGTTTGTAACTGGCATAGCCTTTGAGAACCCAGAAAACCCTAATTCCTCCAAAAGATTGTCAGTTGGATGAGGAAAGGAACTGAAGTTTTGCCTTTCTTTGTACCCCCAGTGCTGGCACATAGTAGGTGCTTAATAAGTGCATACTGCCTTAGCTGTCCCATTGCTTTTACAAGCATAGCCTTTGATAACCCAGGATCACTTCTGAGACGCAATAAGGCAACAGAGAAAGACTTCAGTGATTGTTTAGCATCATTTGCTAATGTAGTCCAGACTCCATTTAGCTCTAGACTGTCTGAACTACTGGCTTCCAAGGGGGCGTATTTTAAAAGGTAAGTACCTCCTCTCTAGGCTTGAGCCCTTCTCCCGGTTCACCCCAGTTTAGTAGGGTAGGATTCATGTTCCTAAACACTGCCTTTGCTGTCTCTCCTTCACATGGCATCCCTTATTCAGCCCATAAATAAGTCAGTGCATCATGTGCTAAAGGCTTATAGTCTTCTGAGGAATAATGTCTCAGTGACTCACGGGGTCTGTACCTCTTTGAAGATGTAGTCAAATGGAGGGGCCCCTCATACTAACAATATTGAGATATCATTATAATTATATCATATTGAATTATATTATATTATGTTATGTTATATTTATTATATTATAATAATAAATTAGAATTTCATATTCTTTATTTTTTTTGATCTTCATGATAACCTTCTCAAGGTAGTCAGGCAGTATCCTCACCACCATTTTACAGAAGGCCCAGAAAGGCACAGTCATGTTATATTCCAACTTATTTTGGTCAGTCACCCAGTCACTCTCCCACCTTCACCTTTTTCTCCAAGGCTGAACTTTGTAGAGAGCAAGGGCCTGGAGGGGGCCGGACCCTCACCACAAAGGCGACCCCATCCATACTCACTCCCTCCCCCAGGCTCGAGAAGGGCCAAGCCTTCCTCCCTGGTAGTTTGACAGTGAGGGCCTTGCTGAGCTACACTGACCACGCCATCACCACAGGTGGGAAGATCGGTGGCCAATGAGCTTGGAGACCCACCAGCAGAGGCCATGGGAGGTGTCACTGGTGCTATTCCAGAGCTCTGGAAGAAAGCCTTGGGTCCCTTTAGGACATTTCATTCACTACTGGTGGGAAAATGTCTACAGCTGGTGTAAGCAAGAGACAAGATCATAATAAAATAAGGCTTGGAGAGGGAGGCGAGGGGGGCGAGGTTTGGAGTTGGAGACCTTCGTTGCTCTGCCCACTTTTACCCACGTTAAAATGAGGGATTGGGCCAGCAGCATGGCGAGAGAGGGAGCAGGGGCTACCCCAGACAGGACAGTGGTGCTGTCCTGGACACTGGACTTCTTTAATTTCATGACCTTTTGTGACTTTTCTTTCATACTCTTGGCCCAGAGTAAGGCGAGACCCAAGGGGTTTGGAGTGATCCAGGAAGACTGTAAACAGGTAACAGGATGGCATAATGTGTGACCTGGATCGGCCCCATCTCCCTAAAACAACAACAACAAATTCCAGAGGGTTTAGCTGAGATGGCCGCCTCTAAATCCGCAGTCCTGTGGCTAGGAGCCCGGAAGAGATAGAATCAGCAAGGCCGCACCTGTAGATGGAACCAGAAAGGTAACTTGGTGACATGCATCCCAGAATGTGGAGGTGGCACATCCATCCCTGAAACTACCGCAGCGTGGACCACAAATGTGCAACAGGGGGGAGTTTGTCAAATGGACGTGCCTAAGGAGTGGGAATCAGGGACCAGCTCCAGACCAGCCAGATCCCATCACCATCTCTCAACTCTCCAGAGCCCTTGCCCATACCTGGGCTTTTCCTTCCCACCTCAGTCCCTTCTTGAGATTGGCTCAAGAAGTACCGTCCACTTCCAATGTAGAGAGCTATCTGGCCCTAGAGAAAGGTCAATGGGGATTGAGTATGGACCACAACATAGCATTCTCACTTTGTTGTTTTCTTTCTCATTTTCCCCCTTTTTGATCTGATTTTTCTTGTTCAACAGGATATTTGTGGAAATATGTATAGAAGAATTGCATGTGTTGGGAGAAGGTGTGGGGAAAGGAAGGTGAAAATTTAGAACAAAGTTTTGTAAGGGTGAATGTTGAAAATTATCCATGTATATATTTTGAAAACAAAAAAGCTTTAGTTTAAAAAAGTACCATCTCCTGAATGTCTCCTGAGCTTCTAGTGCCCTCTCTCCAATTATCTTTTATCTATTTTGAATTGATCAATCAACAAGTATTTATTAGGTGACTACTGTGCAAGGCAATGTGTTCAGCCTTGTAGGGCTACAGGGTCAAAGTTGTTCAGTCACTGATATGACTCTTCATGACCCCATTTGGGGTTTTCTTGGCAGAGATATTGGAGTGATTGGCCATTTCCTTCTTCAGCTCATTGGTTGAGGAAATATTGAGGCAAAAGGGTTAAGTGATTTTCCTAGGGTCACACAGCTAATTAGTATCCGAGGTCAGATTTGAACTAAGAAAAATGACAAGTCTTCCTGACTTCTGATCTAGCGCTTTATGCACTATGGCGTCATCTAACTGCTCTTGATAAACCTATACTTCCCAGTCTAATGTGGGCTGAATAAGTCCATTCAACCAAGACTTTTTTTCTTCTAGAAGGCTTGTAGTACTTTAAAGGAAGGAATATTACTTTATAGGAAAGAGAAGGGAATTTCTGTGGACTCTGCTAAGGAAGATGAAAATGGAGATGTATTGGTTTGGAGAGTAGTTACTGAGAATGTGTTTTTTTTTAAATTTCCTTTTCTCTTTCAACTTTATTATTTTTTTAAAATAATAATAGCTTTTTCCCCTAAAATACATGCAAAGATAGCTTTCAACATTCACCCTTACAAAACCTTGTGTTCCAAATTTTTCTCCCTTCCTCTTCACGCCCTCCAGATAGCAAGTAATCTAAGTTAAACATGTGCGATTCTTCTAAACATATTTCCACATTTATTACACTGCACAAGAAAAATAAAATCAAGAGGGAAAAAATGAGAAAGAAAAAAACCAAGCAAACAAACAACAGAAAATACAAAAAAGGTGAAAATACCATGTTGTGATCCACATTCAGTTCCCATAGCCCTCTCTCTGGATGCAGATGGCTCTCTCCATCATAAGCCTATTGGAATTGCCCTGAATCAGCTCACTGTTGAAAAGAGCCAATTCTGTTTCAATTTTAAAAAGCATTTTCTGATGCTGTTGTTTTCTTAGGTTTCTGTTAGCACTGTAAAAATTGGAGCTGTGGTGACTCTACAGAGTCACAGGGGAGTCAGGGGCTCAAGGCACGGGTGGTATGCTTATCAGAAAACATGGACCCAAATCTGTGTGGACTTGAGGCTGGTTCCTTAGTGACAAATCTATCCCCAAAGAAGGGTTTGCACTCTATGCAACAAGCATGTGTTTTTTATGAGCTGTTGGCTGTAGAGATGTTGCTCAAGTTATTAACATATATGGGAAAAGGTTTGGAGGATCTATCACCTCTTTTCTAATTAGTCTGGAAAAGTTTCCTGGAGGAGGTAGAATTTTAGGAGGTATTTGAATACAGGGAGCTATACTGAAGGTCCAAGCCTTTGTGGTAGAATCGGTATGGGAGATTGAGGACACAGGGAGAAGTTTTTACAGGATAACCAAAAAGGATGGTCCAGGAAGCCATCACACATCATGCTGCTCCTGAGGTCAGTTCCCAGCTGTCCACGTCTGACAGCCTACATAGTCTCATCTGGCCTGACTGCAACTGAGTGGAATGTAGAACCAGGATTATTATCCTCATTTATAGGATAGGAAAGCTGAGTGGAGTGACCTGCCTAAAGTCATATAGTTAGAAAAGGAAAGAGCTCTGAGTCCAGCCACAGTCAGAGTATGTACTGTACTGTCTCTTACAGTGAAGGGTGATGGGAAAAGTAAGGCAATGGATGGCCCTCACTCATTACCTAAGCTCTGGATAAGGAGATCCAAGTAAAGTGTCTTGTACATAACTACCTGTACATAGTTGAGTGCTCAGTAAATGTTTGATTTAATAATAGGAGCTTCCTCGGGCAAAACTGAAGTTCCTAAAGCTAGAATCTCACCAAATCTCAGAACTAGAAGAGTTCTTAGAAGTTCTGAGAAGGTTTAGGAGTTCTTATCTGACTTGTAACCAAACAAAAATCCCCTCTTTCACATCCTAATGTGTGGTCATTCCAACCTGAGCTGGAAGCCTTCCAAGGATTGAGGTCGGCCGTTCCACTGCTGGGCAGCTCAGATTGCTTGGAAGGTTTCTCTTTGATCAAACTGAAATCTATCTCAAAGAAGCTTTTCACTTACTGCTCCTGCTTCTGGCCTTTGGACCAAGCAGTACAAAAACAAATTGAGAGTTTTTGGAGCAGCATATGGTGGGCTCAGCCATGTCATCTGACGAAGAATTTCCTGGACAGTGTTATTTCTGAATCTTACAGATGTCTTCCCTAAATCTCCTTTCTTCTAGGCGAGCTAACCCTTGTTCTTACAGTCAGTCTTCATATAATCTGGTTTCCAGAGACCTCGTTGTTTAGCCTGCAGTGTCCTTCAAACATATCGCCCGGATCTGAACACAGTATTCTGGTCTGAATATTAATCATGGTCTGAGCAGAGCAGCATGTAATGGTTCTGTTAATTCCCTTGTGCTGAATATTCTATTTCCATTCATATTTTTAAGCTATCATATCAAGAAGTTCATTCACACTAAGCTCATAGTTTACTTCTCTGATGAGGGACAACTAAGTGGTACAAAGGATAGAAAAGGCATCAGGAAGATCTGAATGCAAATCTAGCCTCAGACACATTAGCTGTGTGACCCTGGATAAGTCACTTTCCTCTACCTCAGTTTTCTCAACTATAAAATGGGAAAGTAATAGTATGTACTTCCCAGGGACAGTACCTGGCTTCTAATGGGCACTTAATAAATGTTTCCTTCCTTTTATTCCTTCTTGCATGCCCTTTCTTCCCTCTCTCCCTCCCTTTCTTTCCTTTATCCTTCTCTTTTTTCCTTCCTTCTTGTCTTCCTTCCCTCCCTCCTTCCTTCCTTCTTTCCTCCCTTCCTTTGTTCCTTCCTTCCTTATTTGCTTCCTTCCTTCCCTCTTTCCTTTCTTCCTTCCTTCCTTCCTTCCATTTCTAGCACAAGAGACATTGGCAGCTAGGACAGCAGTGGAACATAGAGAGTTTTGGGAGAAGCATATGGCAAACTCAACCATGTGGTCAACCATGTTATTAGGTAGATGAGAGAGGATTTCCTGGGCAGCATTAATTAGCCTCTAGAGTTGCCTTATAAGGGTAACCCAGGTTTTCACTTGCACATGAAGATTTTTTATGTACTTTTATGTGCTTAGGTGGGACTGAATTGATGGAGGCTGTGTATCTCTGGGAAGGGCAATGTTGGGACAAGAACTTTGGAGAGAAGAAACTTTTTCCCCCTTCTTCAAGAGGGGACTCCCATAGTACCAGGCTCTTTCCAGAACCAACTCCAGACACATGGAATGAGAAAAAAAATTTTTGGAAGCTGCAGACATGTAGAGAAAGTTGGCTCCTAAATGTGTTCCTGATTTCCAGTGTGGTTGTGTATATATAGATATGTGTGTATATATATATATATAAACACACATATACACATACATAGGTACAGCTGTACATACAACCACACATGTATCCATATATACTGTCAATTACATCACACACAAATCACATGTGTACATACACACTCATGTGTGTACATACATCGTGTAAGATACTATTCTATGTATACATACATGTACAGAAAATACATGTGCATATACATGTACAATTACATGTGTGCATATACAAATATTTATATACATTACACAATTACCTGTGTACTTATATACATGTAATAAATGTCTATATGTACATCTATACATATTTATGCATATATAGATATCTGTGTGTATATATATACACACACAGACACACACACACACATATATATCTTCTCTGATTTTTGCTTGCTGTTTGCTTGGATACTCTTTTATTCTATTATCTATTATTATTATTATTATTATTTTTTTTGCTGAGGCAATTGGGGTTAAGTGACTTGCCCAGGGTCACACAGCTAGGGAATGTTAAGTGTCTGAGGTCAGATTTGAACTCAGGTCGTCCTGACTTCAAGGCTGGTGCTCTAACCACTGCGCCACCTAGCTGCCCCTAAATAATTGTTAAATATTATATCAGTGGGGCAGCTAGGTGGCGCAGTGGATAGAGCACCAGCCCTGAAGTCAGGGGGACCTGAGTTCAAATGTGGCCTCAGACACTTAACACTTCCTAATTGTGACCCTGGGCAAGTCACTTAACCCCAATTGCCTCAGCCAAAAGCAAATATATTATCAGTTACTGAATGATAAAAATATTTTCATAAAAATACCAAGACATTTTAATTTCTAATACAGTAAGTATCAATAGCTATAACTCACATAAACAAAAACTATTGGGTGAGGGGAGGTCCTCAGAAATTTCTAAGAACAAAGGGGGCTTGAGACCAAAAAATTTTAGGACCACTACTCTAAACTTCTTGTTCTCTGCAAATTTGAATTTTTACATTTTTTGTTATTGTTGTTCAGTTTTTTTCAGTCATGTCCAATTCTATTAGGAGTTTTTTGGTAAAAATACTGGAGTGGTTTGACATTCCCTTCTCCAGATCGTTTTATCAAGGAGGAACCTGAGGCAAACACAGCTTATCCAGCAAATTACAGGTCTTCTTGACTCCAGACCCAGCACTCTATCCATTGCACCACCTGGCTGCCCAAAGTGTCTTTGACACATACTAGTCATGTGAATCTGAGCAAGTCACTTGACTCAGTTTCTTCATTTGTCATATGAGAGGGTTGGATTTATTGACCTTTATAATTCCTTCCAACTTAAAAAACTATGATCCTGTGATCAGGCCTGGCTTTTAAAAACAGATAATCAGCTTTACGAAGAGACAGTCCTAGATGGGGAGACAGGAAAAATGAGTTTTCATCTCAGCGTCTTTGCCCTCACTACATTTGCAGACCTGTGAACATCCATTATTCTCCCTGGACCTCTAGAGAAATATGGAGAAAAAACTTGATAAATATTGATAGCAGGAAAAACTCTTAACAGCCAGCCACCAATGTGGGCAATGGGGCACTTCTCCCCACCTTGAATGGGAATGAATTTGGTAACAGGGGTCCAGAAGTCAATCAATAAGAGTCTGAGTTACCCGACTTAAAAATGACTTAATAAAGAGTTTTGTTATGATCAAACTTCTGTGGTAGTGGAATGAAGGAATAAGGTCAGGTCAAATCAACAACATTTATTAAGTGCCTACTGTGTGCCAAGCACTGTACTAAGTGGTGAGGATAGAAAGGCAAAAACAAAAAACAAAAAACAAACAAACAAACAAACCTCAGCCCCTGCCTTCAGAATTTAACAAAATGAATTAGCCTCCAAACAAATATTTACACAAAATATATATATTCTACACAGATAAGTAAGTTGGAGATAATTATAGTTAGGTCTGAATTTCCTGCTACTATATGGAATCTTAGAAGTATCAGACCTGGAAGGGATTTCCTTCTGTTGCTTCTTATTTCACAGAGTAGGAAACTGAGATCCAAAGAGCTTCCACTCAAAGCCTCAGAGGGAGGTAATGGAAGTTAGGGATCAAACTCCGGGCTTTTCCATTCCACAAAACCCACAATAGCTCCTTATGTTTCAGGTTCACTTTTAAGTATTATTCCAAAAAGAAAAAAAAAAAGTGTCCAGGAAAAGAAGGAGTGGAAACTTCTGTGTAATTGAAAGAAAGGAGACTGGACTGAGGGCATCTTGCCCAGAAACTAGGAATGTGCAAGGAAGCAGAATGGATACACTGCTCCCAGCCTCTTCCACCAACCATCCGTGGCTTGTTGGTTTTGGCTTCAAGGTTGGACTGTTTCAGGTCTGGGAAGTTTATTTGAGCTCAGATTGTCAAAGTTTCAATGACATTTAGTCTAGGAATTATTTTGTTGTATGATAGACTTACATCAGCATCTGATATATTGAGTACCACAAATTAGCTCTTATTGTTCAGGGATCCTGCCAACAATCGAATGAACTTCCCTCCCAGAGGGGACCATCAAGGAATTTGATGTTCACTTAAAAGTGTAGAATGTTGGATAGTTCAAAGGCTCTTTGGAACATAGAAGATTAAAAACATTAGAACTAAAGGGTCCCCCAAAGAGATGAAAAAAAAGGAAAGAACTTTTATGCAAAAGAATATTTAGAAGAGCTCTCTTTGTTACAGCCAAGTTGGGAGCTAAAAGGATGTCCATCAATAGGGCCATCACTGAGCAAATCTTTCCCTATCCCAATACATCTTCTACTCATTTAGCAAACTGAGCTTCCCAAAGTGCAAGTCAACCTTAACACTCCCTTTCACCTCCAGCATCAAATATACGTCCACTCTTGGGTTTTTCAAGCCCTCCAGAATTTTCTTGCCTTTCCAGGCTTACACTTCAACCCCTGTGATATTCTTGGAAAACAAAGGATGATCATTTCTGCCCCTTCCCCCTTTCACTGTTATCTGGTCACATCACTTCCTTTGCTGTTCCTCTTGTTAGGGATTTCATTTCCCAAATCTGCCATTTTCATTGGAAAGTTGCCCAAGTCTGGAATTCTCTCCCTCCTCACCTTTTTTTCCTGGCTTTTTTTCCAGGCTTTCCCATTTCTGCTGAAATCTTCTGTTCTGCAAGAAGCCTTTCCTTCCCTTCTTAACCCTAGTGTCTTCCCTCTGTTGATTATTTCCAGTTTATCCCATGTATATCTTGTTTGAACCTAATGATTTACATGAGGTCTCCCCATTATGAGATCTTTAGGAGATGGGGCTGCCTTTTGCCTTTCTTTGTATTCCCAACACTTAGCCCAGCTTCTGGCATGTAGTAAGTACTAAATAAATGCTTGCTGACTTACTGTATAAATGTAATGAGATATTATTACTCCCTGAGAAATTAGGAAAATGGAAGAAACTTGGGAATACTTGTATGAAATGATAGAAATGAAGTTTGCAGAACCAGGAAAACAATTTACACAATGATTATGAAATTGTAAAAGAGAACGACTATGAAATACCAACCACATGTTATTCCAGAGGACTGAAAACGAATCCTGCTTCCCATTTATTGGAAGGAACAAATCTGCCAACTAGAAATGTCTGGAAATGTTTACTTCATTCTACACCTCTAGTCTATGTGGCCTCCCCCCACCCCGAGGCAATTTGGGTTAAGTGACTTGCCCAGGGTCACACAGCTAGGTCACATTTGAACTCAGGTCCTCCTGACTTCAGGGCTGGTGCTCTATGCACTGCACCACCTAGTCTATGTGGAATAGAGGTGTGGAATGAAATAAACATTTCCAGACATTTCTAGTGACAGATTTGTTTTGTTTGACCACCTTCATTTGTTATTTAGGGAGGACTTTTTAATTCTCTGAGGGGGGGAGATTTATGGAGGAGAGTAGGGGAAGTTAGGGATAATGCTGCAAAAAAAAGAAGGAAGAAAAAAAGAGTCAATAAAATATATACAAAATGTGCAGAAGAGAACAGAGGAAATTTTAAAAGGTTATACAAACAAAATGAGTCAATATTAGTATTATTGTGATAAATTTAATATATGTTTTTTTAAAAAAAGCTATGTATAATGTAACAGAGAGCCAAAGTTTCATATACAATCTTCCTGTTCTCTAAGTGTGTAAATGTGAATGTTTATTCATATTTTAAAATCCACAATAAAAAGAAAGACCTTAGAACATTGAATGTCAGAGCTTAGAGATCCCTTAGAATATAGAAAATTAAGTTGTGAAGCTAAAAGACCATTAACCATGGGAGCCATCACATCAGGTGAGCAGGTATAAGTTTAATCTGGGTATGATACAACCTGGGAAGGTAGACTGGAAGAGCTTTCAATGACAATCAGAGGGGTTTGTATTGCATTCTAGACACAATAGAGAACTGCTGGAACTTCTTGCACTTAGGAATGGCAGTCAGATATGTTGGCAGTTGTGGGGAGAATAGATTGGAAAGGGGAGACTCAGGGTAACCAATAAGAGAGTAGTATAATAATCTGGGGGAGAAATTATCCAGATTGGGACCATGGGCTTTAGCTCTGTGAGGGGAGAGGGAAAGGAGAGAGAGAGACAGACAGACAGAAAGAGATTGAAAAAGAGGGGAAGAGAGAGAGACACATACACACATACACAGACAGAGACAGAGATACAGAAGGAGATGGAGAGACAGAGAGAGAGAGAAAGAGACAGAGAGGAAGAGAGGGAGCACACACAGAGAGAGACAGAGAGAGAGACAGAGAGACACAGAAAGAGAGAGAGAGATGGAGAGACAGAAAGAGACAGAGAGAGGGGGGAAGAGAGAGACACACACAGATAGAAAGAGACAGAGAGAGATACAGAAGAAGATGGAGAGACAGAGACAGAAAGAGACAGACAGAGAGGAAGAGAGGGAGACAGAGAGAGAGAGATGGAGAGACAGAAAGAGAGACAGAGAGAGGGACAGAGAGACACAGAGAGAGGGGGGAAGAGAGAGAGACACACACAGAGACAGAGCAAGAAAGGTGGAGAGAGAGAGGCAGAGAGAGAGAGTAAGAGACACACACACACACACAGAGAAGGAAAAGGAGATGAAGAAAATAAAAAAGAGAAGAGAAGAGAAAGAAGGGAAGAGAAAGGAGAGAGAAGGAAGTAGGAAAAGAGATGAGGGGAAAGAAAGGAAATTGAGAGGGAGGAAGGAAGGGCAGGGAAGGAAAGGGAAGGAAAGTTGTAGGAGAGTTTGAACTACACTTTGCTGCTGGGTTTTTTGGGAGATTAAGTGACTTGTCCAAGATCACATAGGAAGTAAATGGCAGAATCCAAATTTGAAGCCAGTTACTGACTCTAGAGGCAGCATTTATTATGGGGTTGTATGCTGGGCTAAGAGACTGACCACCTGTCAGGGGTGTCATAGAAGGAATTACTGGTTGAAATACAGGTTAGATCCCCAACCCATGGAAGCCCATTGGGGTTCCTCATTGCTCTGACAAGAATTCCTTCCTGAGCAGTCTAGAACATAGGGCCCGGCCATATCTGATACAAAGATGATATGTTTTTGTCTTATTCCCTGATGTGTACATGGAAGAACTGCAGTGATTCTAGGCCAGCCCTTGAAGGGAAGATATTTTTTTATCACTGACTGGTCCATTAGAGTGATGGTAGCCACCCACAAGGAAAACACAAATTACTTTTATTCTGTTTGTTGAGTTTGGTTACCATAACAATGCAAGTTTAAACTTTGTCCCATTCTTCACAATAAATTCACAAAATTACAAAGTGTCATAATTGGGAAAAAACCTAAGCCATCATGATCCAGTTTCCTTATTTGATGGTTGAGGAAATTGAAGCCCTGAAATATCAAATGATATTCTCTCTCTCCTTTTTTTTTATTAAAGCTTTTTATTTACAGAAATATGAGTAATTTTTCAACATTGACCTTTGCAAAATTTCAAGTAATATTCTCAAGATCATAAGGATTAAAGATTTAGAAATGGAAGAGATCTTAGAAGAGGACTTCTCCCTCATTTGACAAGTGGGGAAACTGAGGCAGAGAGGCTAAGTGCTTTGGCCAACCCTTCTGATTGGTACTGAAAGCTCTTCCCAGTCTGCCTCTGACCTACCTTCCTTGGCTGCACCATACTTAGATTAAATAGAGTTCAGTTCAATTAGACCTTGTGTGAAGGAAGAGCTCAGATTTCTGGAAAGTAATAAATGACAGAGCTTGGTTCTGAACTCTGAGTCCATGATACACTATGGATATTAAATTTGAACTTGGACTTAGGAAACCTTAGGTTCAAAATTTGTCTCTGATAACCACTCTATGCCTCAGTTTCTCCATCTGTCAAATGAGGGAGTTAGACTAGATCAGGGATTTGTGTGTGTGTGTGTGTGTGGTGTGTGATCCAACGTTCTACAAGGGTGAATGTTGAAAACTATCTTTGTATTTAAAAAAATAAAAAAGAATAATGTTATTCAAGGTTCTGCAAGGGTGAATGCTGAAAACTATCTTTGCATGTATTTTAAAAAATTAAAAAAGCTATTATAAAAAAGAGAAAAAAGAACAATGTTATTGAATGCATAAAATAAAATATATGAGGTTACAAAGAAAATCCGTTATATTCAAATAGTGATCAAATTGTTAACAACAAAACAAAAGATCATAGACCTGGTGTTAAGAAACTTTGCTTCAGGAATATAATAGGGGCTCTTTGCCCTGCCTCAACTCAAGCATCTTTCCCTAAGTTCTGGATTCTATTTAGAATTGATCACAATTAAACCCAGAACAAGCTGAGAAAATTTATCCACTCCTCTGCCTAGTGGGATTTCCTCGAGGATATTAATCAGTTCAAATAAGACTAGGTGGCCCCACACAGGCAAATAACACCTTCTCGTGTTTCCTTTGCTTTATAAGGAGGCCCTGATCCAGCTATGGGACAAAGGTTATGTATGGAACAAGTCTAGCATAGAAGGCTGGGAAAGGGATTTACTCCTCTCAGGTAATAATAATACAACTCTGAAAACTTGCCAGCTTCCCACTGGAGTCCTTCCAAAACCCCGTAATTCTTTAGCTCTTTTCTCTTCTCCCCATTCCCTGCTCCTCCCTTGGCAATTCTTAGAAAGCTGTAAGAATAGAACCCATTCCCTGGACACAGGATGGTCTTGATTTTAGCCTTAATCGTTCAGAAAACCACAAAGTCCTCAATGAGGTGTCAGGGTGGTGGGATGAGGAGGGGGCTAGGATTATAGGACCACCAGGTTTAGAGCTGGAAAGAATCTTAGAGATCATTTTGTCAGATCTCCTCATTTTACAGATGAGGAAACTGAGGCACTGTGCTCAGCCTTAGCGCTACAAAGCAAAAATTTTCACTCACTTTTTAGTTGGATATGAGTCTCCACGACCCCATTTGGGGTATTCTTGGCAGTGGTTTGCCATCTCCTTCAGCCCATTTTACAGATGAGGAAACTGAGGCAAGCAGGGTGAAGTGACTTGCACAGAGTCACACAGCTAGTAATCATTTGAGACCAGATTTGAACTCTGGGAAACAAGTCTTCCTGACTCCCAGACTCTTTATCTTCTGTACTCCCTAGCTGCCATTTTCTACAAAAAGTTTTTCCTGATTTTTCCAGTTAATAGGGTTCTGCTCCCAAACTACTTTACATTTAATTTGCATATGTTTTAAATTTACTTTCCCCCATATACATATTATTTTTTTTTTCCCCAACAGAATGTCCTCCTTAAGGACAGATCCTGTTTTGTTTTTGTCTATATATCCCTCGTGAATAGCACAGGGCCTGGCACATAGTAGGTGCTTAATATATGCTTATGTTGTGCTGCTATGACACTTTAAGGGTGGTTTCTAATCTCACCTTCTTCATGAAGCCTTTTCAAACACTCCAGTTCATTCTGAAGGTTCCTTTCTCTGGATATATCTAGCAACTGTAGTCTTCAAGATATATATATATATTTTTTTTTTATAATTTTTTTTTTTTTTTTTGCTTTTTGCTGAGGCAATTGGGGTTAAGTGACTTGCCCAGGGTCACACAGCTAGGGAATGTTAAGTGTCTGAGATCCGATTTGAACTCAGGTCCTCCTGACTTCAGGGCTGGTGCTCTATCCACTGCGCCACCTAGCTGCCCCTTCAAGATATTTTTTAAAAGGTTTGACATTTATTTTTATTTTCAGTTCCCAATTCTCTCTCTCCAGCCTCTCCCCCACTTGCTGGGGAAGGTAAGCAATACAATACTTATTTTCTATATGAGAAGTCACACAAAACCTATTTCCATATGTTTAGAAGAACTGTACCTGTTTAACTTACATTGGATTACTAGCTGTCTAGGGGAGGGGATTGAGAGAAAGGGAGGGAGAAAAATTTGGAACACAGTTTTGTAAGGGTGAATGTTGAAAATTATCTTTGCAAATAATTTGAAAATAAAAAGCTATTATTAAAAATTAAAAACAAAATACATTTCCATTGCAGAAAACAACTAAAAACATTTCCATAGTCGTATTGCTCTATAAGAAAAAATAGAGAAAAAATACATACTTCCATCTAACAATTGTATTCTTGACCACATAGTTAATTCATTTACTTAGCGAGAAGCTTGGAAGGCTGAGGATACACAGAGCCAGGAGAGAGAAATGTCAGAAAAATGGAGGAATATGGCAGCTGTGCTTGAGCTTTTTAGCATCTCATGCCCTCCCATCCCTGGCTCACCCCCATCAGTAGTATTTATCACAATTCTATCACAAATCTCAGCACCCCGATTCCTGGCAGTCTTGGTCAGAGCATCTCCAGGCTGTCACTGCATAGAGCAGCCAGGTAGAGATAGCACTGCTCAGTGCAGACTTTAGATGCCCAGTGGGCACCAATATGGTGGCTGGAGAAGGTACTTTGGGGAAGTGGGTGATGAGGTGCCCAGATTCACGGCGGTTTCCTGATCTTGTTCTGCCCTCTTGTGGATCCAGGGGATTATCATCCTTCATTTTGGGATATATTCCTTATTTTTAGGGGGAGTGTGGTTGGGGATTTTACTGACATAGGAAGCTGCCAAAATGGCACTTCCTCTACTGCTCTACAAGCTTACAAAGCTGATGGAGCACTGAGACTCGGTGAATCAATCAATTATTCTGGATTACATGATCCATGGACTTGAGAAGCAGGACTTTTACCCATGTCTGCCATGACTTTGAGGAATGGTCTTTAACCACTCTATGACACTGCCTCTCTCTTCTGTACCTTTTCCGTTTGACATCCTTTTTCATCTTTTTTTTTTTTAATAAAGCTTTTTATTTTCAAAACATATGCATGGATAATTTGATAACATTGACCCTTGCACAGTCTTGTGTTTCAGATTTTCTCCTCCTTCCCCCTACTCCCTTCCCTAGATGGCAAGCAATCCAGTATTTGTTAAACATGTTAAAATATATGTTAAATGGGGACAGCCAGGTGGCGCAGTGGATAGAGTACCAGCCCTGAAGTCAGGAGGACCTGAGTTCAAATCTGGTCTCAGACACAACACTCCTGTGTGACCCTGGGCAAGTCACTTAACCCCAATTTGCCTCAGCAAATAAATAAAATATGTGTTAAATCCAATATGTATAAACATGACATCCTTTTTCATCAAGGCTCATTTCCTCCCTGAAGGAGGAATAAATACATACATACACACATATATTTAAATATCTTAAAAAAAACCCACTATGGTTTTAAGGCAGCTCAGTGTTTCTAAAATTATGTCTTCTTGTCTTGTTTTCCAAATAACAATATATATATATTTCCTTCTACTTTTTCCAATCTTTTGATTCCTCCCAAATTGGAAGGAAGGAAATTAGCATTTATTAACCACCTACTATGTACTGGCATAAGTGTTTTTTACAAATATTATCTCACAACAGACAGACTTATGAGGGAGGTGCTATCATTATTCCCATTTTTGAGTAAATTTAGGTTAATGTGGCTTGCCCAGATTCACACAGCCAGTAAGTATCTGAGGCTGGCTTTGAACTTGAATTTTCCTGACTTCTGGTTCATAGCTGCCCCCAGCTTCTTCTCCTCCATCGTATATTTCTTCTTGGAATGGGTTTAGAGCTTCTTATTAGGCATATATATCATATCCCTCCTGTTAAATTGCAAGTTTCTTTGATTATAAAAAGGAGTTGTGTATCATTTTTCTTCTCTGTATTCCCAGTATCTAGTATAGTGTCTTGCCTATAATTGACTTATTTTTTAAAAATCTAATATTTTGGACTTACACACACATCAAAATCATCAAAAAACAAAAAAGGATTCTTTTTATATAAAATTATTAATTTCCATTTCATACTGATCAACTTTTTTAAAAAGTATGTTTTCAAAACTGCTGTTTTTTTCCTTTTTTCTGAACTTTTCTGTATATTAAAATGTGTTACAATGTCCCCTCCCCTCTTTAATCATCATTGCTACCCTCTTCTCACAATAACCATTTCCAATTAAAAACTGAAATGGAAGAAAAAACCTCTTTGTAACATATTAGTTAAGGAAAATGGAGTGTCCATGTCCAAAAACGTTTGTTTCTTATAACACCTTGCTGTTCATTGCATCTCTGTCAAGAGACAGGTAACGTGCTTCCTCATTGGTCCTCTGGACATATGGTTGGTCACCATACTGATCAGAATTCCGAAGTCCTCAATTTTTTTCCCCAAAATTGTTTTTCTTTACAATTTTGCTACCTTTGTGTCATTTGGTTTTGCTCACTTTACCCTCCATTAGGTCTTAGTATCCAAGGATACTGTGAAGTTGTCACTCATAATTTCTCATAGTACAATAATATTCCGTTGCATAAATAGACCACAATTTGTTCAGTCATCCTTTAATTACCGGAGACAATCTAAGGCACTCTCTTATATTTTATTTCTTTGCTTTTCTTCCCTCCTTCCTCTATTTTAATCCTCCTTCAGGATCAGGAATTTTTGTTCCCTTCTTCCTACCATCTTAAGACTCCGTTCACCTTGTTTCCCCAGTTTAATGTATTTTTACATCAAATGGTTTGTGATACATACAATTAACCCTCTTCTATTTCAGGTAAGAGGTTCATCTAGTGTCTACTCCCCCATCCCTTTCTTCATGTTCAGATATTATGCCCCCTAATTATGAGAAATAGACAATCTCACCCACCCTTCCTCTTTCTACATTAATGTATTTCTTTAAACCTCCTTTTCCTTTCTCCAAATACTCAGAATCAATCCCCACCCTATGACCTTGTCACCTCCTCTCCCATAAAACTCCCCCAATACCCTTTTAAGTATGTAAGAAGAAAAATGAATGAGAAGGAATATTCAGTGGACTGTAAAACTGAAGGGTTGGTTATATTTCATGCACTGGAGCAGATCCATCTTAAATAGTTCTTAAGCAAGTTTTGTTGGTGGGAGCGATGGTGACTGTTGTTTTTAACAAACATCCCTCGACCCTAAAGAGTACTGGCACGGTTTCACAAAGACCTGCTGGATTAAGAAGCCTTCAAATACAATTGTAAGAAAGGTAAATGGTTGCCTGGTGGCCACGAAATCTCAGACCTGATTCTAGTACCACCAAGGGCTTCTTAGATGGCTGCTTGCTTCCCTGATTCTGATTTCCATTCATTTCTCTCCTCATTTGGATTGTTTATGGCATAAGAAATGTTCAGGAGGTGAGCACTGGGTCAGAACTTCATGGTCAGACTGGAGCTCTCATTATGTACTTGTTTATATCTCCAGGTTGATTCTCTGTAAACAAGTATTGCCATTTCTTTAAATCCAAACACTTGAAACATGAGTTTAAGTTCTGAATTCCTGTCTTCTAGAATTATGTGTAATTAATCCAAGTCATTATTCACAATTACTGAATCAGTATTCTGTCACAGTATGGGAGACACAAACAACAACAAAAAAGCTGATATCAGGAGTTTACTTTGAAATATAACATTTATTCAGTCCACCTCAACATAAACTCCTACAGCTTCCAAACTGAGAGCGCTCTGCATGAGAGTCAAGGTTTTGCCTTAGACCCCAGATCCCCTACAAGGTCAGGAGTCAGTCAGGAAGGTCAGCATTCCCCATTCTGAACTTGGTAGTACCTTGAGGAGGAGGCTGCAGTGAAATGGGCCTGTTGATTAACCTTCACTTAGCATCTCCATTAACTCAGAGTTACAAATTAACCAGTTTTCTTCCAGGTGGAGGTTTTATTAAACTACAAAAATATACCAAAAGTCATTCATATTTGGAACAGTTAAGGAACACAATTTGATTCCAGCAATGCCCCAATGTGTAAACTAGAGCTTGTATTTGCACAATGGGTGGAGATGCGAAGCTCTCTCCCTGGAACTTTGATAAAAAAAAAATTCACTGTACAAAAGCTAAGAATGATCTGAATTCACAAATATAAAATAAATTATTTTCTTCTTATAAAACAATTTATTTTTTGAACTTTTTCCTCTTCAGAGCCTTCCATTCACCTTCCTGGGTAGCCAGGCTACCAAAAAGTTGTTTCACTTTTCGTTTTCGTTCAGAATCCCTACAAAATCAAAATATAAGATAAGATTAATGTACAAATAAGACCAAGAGATAAACATATAAGATGCATACATCAAGTGATTTTGTCTTTATTGCTGTAATTCTACTTCAATAACAGTTTAAATCTAAACTTGCATACAGTAGGTAGTCAATACATGTTTACAAAACAGAATTATCAAAACTACAATACTTTAGAATCCTAGAGTAGTAAAGGGCCTCAGAAGTCTAACCCATCGGCTCTTCACTGTAGTCCTAGTCACCACCAATATATAGTCGACCAGCTCTGTCTGGACTATCCTTAATGCTCAGCACAGTGCCTTTTACAAGTGGGCCGTTAAAAGAGGGTTTACCTCAATTGCTATTTCTATCCCCCCCCCCCCCCATTCACTCAGACCTGTCTCAGAGTGACAAGGTTTCAAGTCTTTTTATTATCCAGTTGGGTGAAAATTCCAAGTAACAACCACACCAAAACACGCAAGATTATTTATTACCTTTCCATGATTTCTGTAAGTTGCATCCTCGCCAGGAACTGATTATCTTTGCGAATTTCACGGACAGCTCCTTTAAATTCACGTTTATGCTTATGAATTAATCTCTTCCTTTCTTGTTCCTCCTTACTGCTCCCTTGTTTTCTTCCAAACTCGAGGCTGGAATTGGAAAATCTGGCGTGAGGCAGGTGGAGGCCACGAGACAGATTTCCCAGAGGTCTGTCCCACAGCCTTTGTCCTGGGCCAGAGCAGCAGCAGCTTCTTGCCCAGGGCCAAGCTCAGAACATACATCCCCATAAAGTCTCCAGGTGAGTCTGGGAGTGTCGTGGGAGTCTCAGAATAGCCAACTAAGAGGGTGAACTTCTTTTATCACCACTGCTACCATGCAGCCTAAGCTTCAGAATGGCAGAAGCTGTTTTGTTAAATTTATTGTGCTTTCTGCTGCTCTCACGCCCAGCAGCCCTTAGCACTCATTCAGGCAATCCATTACAGAATCAACAGATGGATCAATGAAGGAACCCTCCTCTGGGGTCCGCAGGCTCAGACTGACACCCAGGAGACGTTTCTATACTTACACTTTCACCAGTTTAGGCGTGAAGAGCTTCAGTGGCACTGGCTTGCTCTTTTCACATACTAAAGGCTGATAATTTTTGTCTTGGTTTTCCATTTCTTGTAATATGCTTTGGCACAGCTCCTAAAAACACAAGGGAGCATGTTCCACAAGGTAAGTGGCTTTCTGTTGACTTCTTTTTCTCCTCTGGTTGACTGCTACCTCCCATTAAGGCAGGACCACCCTGGTTCAGCCATGGGGGCATTCATCCCACTGTCACAGACCTGGAAGCCTCCCCTAACTGAGAGCTTGCCACAGCCACGGAACCCATGCCACCATGCCCAGCACCTGCTGTAGAGGCCTGGTCCTCCCAGAAGTCACAACATGGCCCTACTAGCACAGCCTTTGAAGACCCCACATTTCCAGGGGTCCGGCAAGGCCCAATGGAGGCCTGGAAAGTGAAGGAGGCCAGGCCCCACAAATGGTGAATGAGGAGAAGTCTGACATGGGACTAAGCTGGCCCCGCGACTCTGAGTTCTGCTTGGTCACCATGAGGACTCTCACAAAGTGAGGCTTTCTTGGGGCCCTGCCTTCTTCTCATAAAGCTCTCCGTGGCAGGCAGATGGAGGAGCCCCCCCAGAGGCAGCAAGGCCTGTGGGGACGGCAGTCTCCCTCTCCTTGCCGCTTACTCCAGGCCAGGAAGCCTCCGAGCTCCGGGGAGGCAGGCAGAGGCCTCGGGGCTGGCCCGGCTTCTTGGCCTCCTGCCCACAACAGCCCATCTCCCACCACAGCCATGGCCCCCAAGTTCCTCTTTCATTGTCATGTCAGAGGAGGGAACTCCAGATCTCTGGCCACTGAGTAAAGGTGCCCTGAGCTTCGTCCTCCCCACACCGGCTCTTACTCAGACCCCCTTTTGCAGCATTAGCCAGCCTCTGAGAGGTGGTGCAGCCACGGACACTGGACCTGGACTAAAGAAGGCCTGAGTTTGAATCCTGCCTGACCAACTAGTGGATTGCTCTGGGGAAAATCATCTGGCCCTGCTCAGCCTCAGTTTCCTCATCCACAGAATGGGGATAAACAGCACTTTCCTCTCTAGGTGGGCACAAGCAAATGAAGTGAGATGCTGACAAACCTCAAAGTGCTCCGCAGATGCTCAATATTATTAGACTGTCCAGCCAGCTCAGCACCATTTATTACATGTGTATCACACAGTGGGCACTGGGCTTGGGGACGCCACATTCTGCTCCTCCCCAATCACATCCTTCACTTTACGCTATTCCCAGAAGGCCATCCTCCTTTCTCAACCTGTCATTGCCTTCCTAAGCATTTTCTAAAATACAACTCAAACACTCCAGCCATTTGGAATGATAATAAAGTAATAACTTTATGTTGCACTTCTTGACTGCATTCAATATGTATTGGAGGGAAGGGGTGAGAGGTGAGGCAGCTGGGGTTAAGTGACTTGCCCAGGGTCACACAACTAGGAAGTGTCAAGTGGCTGAATCTGGGTTTGAACTTGAGTCCTCTGACTCCAGGGCTGGTGCTCTATCCACTGGGCTACTCAGCTGTCCCTAAAACAAACTCCTGAGACTCTGTTAACAATATGTGGTCAGATCCTTCTGTTACACAGTAAATGCCACAAGGGCAGGGATTATGGATTAGATTTCATTTAAATTCTGTATGTCCCTCAAGGCAATAGTGCTTTAACTGAAATTTCAATTTCTTCTCTACTTAGCTCAATCCAGTCCTTCCCTCTCTGTTGCTGCCTATGAAGGAAGCCAAATTGGAGCTGGGAGCAGGATGGAGAAATATTAAGAGGGGACGCAATGAGAAATCGGATGGCCAACATCAATTCATCTGTGCACTGTCTGTCCCAAATGGGAATAAATTAGTTAAACACTGTTCATATACATATGGACTGCTCAGAGTCAAAGTGCCACAAACCAAGAAAAGCCTCCTTCACTGGAAGAGCCAAGGAAGCTTTAATAAATGATCTTGCTGGTGCAGTCCTTTAACAATTTAAAATTTTTTCAAGAAAGAAGCAATTTCAGGAATTATTCTCAATGATTTAAAGTCCTCTGCGCAAAATTTATAATTAAGCAATGAAAAAAAGAATTTTCCTGAAGATAAACTCAAGCTCACCACTACTTTGTAATGCATTTTTACACCTTTCAGAAGACATTTATAGGTTTAAATTATATTAAAGAAAAACATGGGATTCCAAAAGTTAGAATTTCTGAGTTGTGCTGGATGGTTAGGTTACTGGGGTTCCTTCCAAACTCAAATTCTCTGATTCTGTGGTTGAAAAAGCCACTTGTCCTCTCTTGACTTCCCAGACCAAACCCACTGTTGGCCTTTAAGCTCTCAGGAAACACAAGAGGTATAGTGGGAAGAGTGTTGGCTCTTGAGGCAGATGCCCCAGGTTCAAATCCTCCCTCTAATATTTACATTTAAATTCTTTGATCCTCAGTTTTCTCCTCTGTAAGAAGGAACTTCTTAGGGTCCTTCAGCTCCCTGATTCCAACATTGTACTCACTTGCAGCTCTCTGGGATAGCCACACTCTGGAACGTGCTCTGTAAGAAGGACTCTGATGGGTTTCATAATTTCGGGAAGGGACGGTAGTGTACTGTACATAGCTAAGCACCGTTTGATGAGATTTAAACACACAGATACACAGGATAATCTGCAAGAGAATCACACATTCAGGTTTAACAATTCTGACAAACCTGGTTTAACCATCTTAGAAAAATCAGTGGCCCTAATGAAAAATGAACTTTACAGGCAATTCTGAAAATAGTTCATCTAACTAAGAAGAGCCCAGCTAATTCCAGGGAGTCACTATGAAAATTTCTATGCCTTTTGCATGGAATCAGCAGCAGCTTGCCCTATTAAAACAGATGAAATCAATACTGAGGCATACATGTCAAGGAGTTAAGAATAGACAGTATCATCTTAAATAAAATATTAGCAAAGAGATTACAGAAAATCATTCCTAGAATAATACACCATGACCAAGTAGGATTTATACCAGGAATGCAGGGATGGTTCAATATTAGGAAAACTATTAACATAATTGACTATATTAATAACCAAACTAACAAAAACCATATGATAATCTCAATAGATGCAGAAAAAGCATTTGATAAAATCCAACATCCATTCCTATTAAAAACATTAGAGAGTATAGGAATTAATGGACTTTTCCTTAAAATAGTCGGTAGCATCTATTTAAAACCATCAGCTCGCATCATATGTAATGGTGATAAACTGGAACCATTCCCAATAAGATCAGGGGTGAAACAAGGTTGTCCACTATCACCATTACTGTTCAATATTGTATTAGAAATGCTAGCCTTGGCAATAAGACAAGAAAAAGAGATTAAAGGAATTAGAGTAGGTCATGAGGAAACCAAATTATCACTCTTTGCAGATGATATGATGGTTTCCTAGAGAACCCTAGAGAATCAACTAAAAAAGTATTAGAATTAATCCACAACTTTAGCAAAGTTGCAGGATACAAAATAAATCCACATAAATCATCAGCATTTTTATACATCACCAACAAAATGCAACAGCAAGAGATACAAAGAGAAATTCCATTCAAAATAACTATCGATAGTATAAAATATTTGGGAATATATCTGCCAAGGGAAAGTCAGGATCTATATGAGCAAAACTACAAAACACTCTCCACACAAATAAAGTCAGATCTAATCAATTGGAAAAACATCAAGTGCTCTTGGATAGGTCGAGCGAATATAATAAAGATGGCAATACTACCTAAACTAATCTATCTATTTAGTGCTATACCAATCAAACTCCCAAGAGATTATTTAACTGAACTAGAAAAAATAACGACAAAATTCATCTGGAAAAACAAAAGGTCAAGAATTTCAAGGGAATTAATGAAAAAAAATGCAAATGAGGGTGGCCTAGCTGCACCAGATCTAAAACTATATTATAAAGCAGTGGTCACCAAAACCATTTGGTACTGGATAAGAAATAGAGTAGTGGATGAGTGGAATAGGTTAGGTTCACAGAACAAAATACTCAATGACAATTGTAATCTAGTGTTTGATAAACCGAAAGACCCCAGTTTTTGGGATAAAAACTCACTATTTGACAGAAACTGCTGGGATAATTGGAAACTAGTCTGGAAGAAATTAGGCATTGACCCACACCTAACACCATATACCAAGATAAGGTCAAAATGGATTCATGATCTAGGCATAAAGAATGATATTATAAACAAATTAGAACAATGTAGGATGGTTTACCTCTCAGACCTGTGGAGGGGGAAGGAATTTGTGACCAAAGAAGAACTAGAGGTCATCATTAATCACAAAATAGATAAGTTTGACTATATCAAGTTGAAAAGTTTTTGTACAAACAAAATGAATGCAGACAAGATTAGAAGGGTAGCAGTAAACTGGGAAAATATTTTTACATCCAAAGGTTCTGATAAAGGCCTCATTTCTAAAATATATAGAGAATTGACTCAAATATATAAGAATTCAAGCCATTCTCCAACTGACAAATGGTCAAAAGATATGAACAGACAATTTTCAGACGAAGAAAT
>JAJPUD010010975.1:44237-57672 GCA_023553655.1 Myrmecobius fasciatus | reverse complement strand
CTTCCTTCCTTCCTTCCTTCCTTCCTTCCTTCCTTCCTTCCTTCCTTTTTTCTTCCTTCTTCCCTTCCTTCCTTCCTTCCTTTGCTCTCTTGCTTTCCTGCATTAGAATTATTCTCATTGACAGAGAAAACAAATAAAAATGAAGTAAGAATGTTTTGTCTTCTCTCCATTGTCAGTTACCGTTAGGGTTCTATCCATCCCAAGTACTAATTCTGTCTTCTATTTAATTCAACTCTATTCTGCAATATGCTTTAACAAAATAAAATAAACAAAAAACATATCAGCTAATTCATAAACAGTCCCTTTTTATTATTATTAACCCTTCCTTATAATCTGCTCATTGAAAGTTTCAGCATTCCCTAGTTTTTTTTTTTTTTTTAAATAGGCCAGGCTCTTATAAACATTGCTATTACTTAGTCTTGTTTCCATCCTCTATGTGTGTGCTTTTAAAGTTATTTAATGAGCACCCTGTGTATCTTTCATTAGTCTCTTGGGATAACTTCATTTTTCTTCTTTGAGTCCCTAGAATTTCATTCTTGAGAGTTTCTCATGCCTTCCGGCCTGATTTTTCACTTTGAATTTTTATTGGACGCTACCTATTTTTTCTATGAACACTTTGAAATCTTCTGTCCAAAAAGGTAAGATACATGCCAATCTATTCTTGTCTTTCCTCTCTTTCTCTTCCACAAATTCTAAGATGGATTGGTTGAAATTTCTCCCAAAGTTCCTAGTCTTTCTATCATAGCAACCAGGTGTTCCTTGTTGAAAGTCAGATATAGACTATTTTCCCCTTTTGGTTCCTTTACCCTTTGAAAAAAATGAAATTATCATTTAAGGAAATCAAGGAATTAGTTATTCTGCTTTTGGCAGATAGAGAGAGATCCAGCAGATGTCTGGATAATTGATTTCTCATCATTACTATATTATGCCTCTGTAACAGGCTTGTAAGCTATTTCCTGAGTTCCTTTGCTCTTTCTGTTCATGTAGTCTATAGTATGTTCTTTTAATAAAAATATTAATTTTTACTATCTTTTGTTTTTATATCTTCTAGATTTCCCCCTGTATCCATCTTTCCTTTCCACAGAACCATCCCATGACAAAGAATATTAAAAAAAAGAAAAAAGGAATAAAAGAAATTCAGGAAAACCTATTAATATTTTGAAAAAAAATGTGTTATTATATATAAAGTTCTATGCTCATAGACATGATCCATCCCTCACCCCCAATTTCTGCAAAGGAATAGAAGGAGGTTTCTTATAACTTTTTTGGGTAAAGGCTGTTCTTTATAATTTCAAGACATTCATTTTTTTAAAAAAAAATGTTTTGTAGTGGTTGTTCTTTCCATTTACATTGTCATGTTAGTTTCTATTGTTAAGTATAGAATTTTTAAGGGAGTGTCAGCAAAGTCATGGGTTAGCTGAAGACAATGGACTTTGCTTCTTTTAATCAAAAGGGAAAGGAGAGGGAAAATAGGAGTGATATGGGAGAGAAAATGATAATAATTCTTCCTTATAAGCACATTTGGAATATATTTGAGATTGGAGATGGTTTATTCTTTTGGAATGATTCTTTGAACAGTGATTGAAGGATCCCCAAATAAAAGTAAGGAGAGAGAGAAGGGAGGGAGGGAAGGAGGGCTGGAAGTGGGGAGAAAAAAGAGATAAAGGTATGTGGGATAATGTGACCCCCAACTCAAAATGACTACTCAGAGATCTCTCAAAGGGAAGATTAGAAGTTTTATTAGAATCTCCAGAGAAGCAGGCAGGCCCTCCCCCAGAGGAGCTGGGGCAGGGAGGCCAATTTACAGAAGTAGGTCACAGGATTATATAGTAGAGATTACAGAAACACCCCTTCCTTTAACCCACCCAAGCCCCCAGTTAATCTTTTTTTTAATTATTATTTTTTATTTGCAAAACATATGTATGGGTAATTCTTCAACATTAACCCTTATAAAACTTTCTGTTACAAATTTTTCCCCCCTACTTCCTACCCCTCCCCTAGATGGCAGGATATCCATTACAAGTTAATTATGTTAAAATATTTGACAAATCGAATATATGTATACATATTTCCACACATCATTGTTGTGCAAGAAAAATCATATCTACAAGAAAGAAAAATCAGATAAAGGAAACACAATGTAAGCAAACATCAATCGAGATCATGAAAATGTTATGTTGTGGTCCACATTTCACATCCCTCTCTCTGGGTGTATATGGTTTTCTTCAGTGAACAATTGGAGGTGGTTTGAAACATTTCATTGTTGAAGAGAGCCATGTCCATCAGAGTTGATCGTCATATAGTATTGTTGTTGCCGTGTATAATGATCTCTTGGTTCTGCTCATTTCACTCAGCATCAGTTCATGTAAGTCTCTCCAGGCCTCTCTGAAATCGTCCTACTGGTCGTTTCTTACAGAACAATAATATTCCATAATATTCATATACCATAATTTATTCAGCCATTCTCCAATTGATGGGCATCCATTCAGTTTCCAGTTTCTAGCCACTACAAAAAGGGCTGCCACAAACATTCTTGCACATGTGGGGCCCTTTCCTTCCTTTATGATTTCTTTGGGATATAAGCCCGATAGAAATGCTGCTGGGTCAAAGGGTATGCACAGTTTGATAACTTTTTGAGCATAGTTCCAAATTGCTCTCCAGAATGGCTGGATCCGTTCACAGTTCCACCAACAATGTATCAGTGTCCTAGCCTTCCCACATCCCCTAAAACATTCGTCATTTATCTTTTCCTGTCATTTTAGCCAATCTGACAGGTGTGTAGTGCTACCTCAGGGTTGTCTTAATTTGCATTTCTCTGATCAATAGTGATTTGGAGCACCTTTTCATATGACTACAAATAGTTTTAATTTCATCCTCTGAAAATTGTCTATTCATATCATTTGACTATTTATCGATTGGAGAATGGATTGAATTCTTATAAATATGAGACAATTCTCTATATATTTTAGAGATGAGGCCTTTATCAGAACCCTTAAATGTAAAGATAATTTCCCAATTTATTGCTTCCCTCCTAATCTTGACTGCATTGGTTTTGTTTGTACAAAAACTTTTTAAATTAAAATAGTCAAAGTTATCTGTCTCGTGTTCAATTAAGAGTTCCAGATCTTCTTTGGACATAAATTTATTCCATCTCCACAGGTCTGAGAGGTAAACTATATTACGTTCCTCTAATTTACTTGTAACATCACTCTTTATATCCAGATAATGAACCCATTTAGATCTTATCTTGGTATGTGGTATTAGATGTGGGTCAAGCCCTAATTTCTTCCACACTAGTTTCCAATTTTCCCTCTGGAAGCAGTTTTTGTCAAATAGTGAGTACTTATCCCAGAAGCTGGGGTCTTTGGGTTTATCAAAGACTAAATTGCTATAGTTATTGCCTAGTTTGTCCTGTGATTCTATCCTATGCCACTGATTGACTACTCTATTTCTTAGCCAGTACCAAATGGTTTTGATGACTGCTGCTTTATAATATAGTTTTAGATCCCCCAGTTAATCTTTAAAGTCATCGGCCAACTCAATATTTGTCTTTAGTATATAAGTGGGCCTTTATGGCACCAGGGTCTTAGTTAAGCAATAAATGTTTCAAATACCTTTTGGGGGATATATAATTAAGAAAAGGGATCGATTAAGGAAGAGGGTTAAATATTCCTAAACTACTAGATCATTCATTAAGGTGATCTGGTCTGTTTTCAGGTATTACTTTTTATGAGAAATAGTTGAGCAAGGGATCAAAAGGGTTATCTCAAACATTTCTGCTGGAAGAGCAAATTTTGCTCTTCTCCCAGAGCTCAATAATTAATCAGAGCCTGAATTACCCAAAATTATTATTCTGAGAAGTCCTCAGTTTCCCATTTCATTCAAAGGGAAGAGGAGGAAAGGAAGGAGGGAGAGAGTCTGACTACTATGAAATTCTGCCTCATTTAAATTGAATTCCTGAATGAGTCAAGACATCATTCCCTAATGTGAGGAATTAATTTGAGTGAAGATATTCTAGTGGGAATATAGCCTTAAACTATACTTTAATTGTGACTTGAGGGTTTATAATAATAAATAGAACTATAGCTAAAAGTTGTAGGTGTTTGTCCCCTCCAGTGTCCCACTACCTCTTTTAGCATTTAACTGTATATCACCAAATTCTGAAATTCCCAAATCAAAAATAAAATATTACAAACAACAAGGAAAAAAACCCAACTCAAACATGACAGTACAAAACCACAAGTTTTGAAACACTATATATTGAAGAGCAAAAGAACTGAGGTTGTGGCTAAAAATGGCATATCCAGCAAAGTTAAGCATAATTCTGAACTAAAAAAAAATGTATAGTCAGTGAATTGCTAGAATTTCAGAATTTTGTTGCAAAAAGATCTGAACTTAGTAGAAAATTTGACATATAAAATTCAAGAGAAATTAAAAATTAACACCAAAGACTAATAACAAAGGACTCAATAAGGACAAATTGTTTACATTTTATACATGGAAATGTAAATCTTATCTTTAAGATTGTTATTAGTAATTATGTAGTTTACAAGAATGATGTGATTCTAAAAAGCAAAGCCATGTTTCAAAAGGTAAAAAAGAGTAATCAAGGTGCAAGAGGAAGAAATGACACAGAGAAATTAGATGAGGGAGAAAGGCTAGTGGTAGTTCTGGAACCATATTCACATTGGGAATGGGTTAAAGAGGGAACAATACAAATATATCTAGAAAGGTATAAAAGTCTTCTAAATTTATAAAAAATTAAGAGGGAAGGAAATAGGATAAGGGGGAGTATGGAAGGGTGTGTAGATTAACAGGAATGGGAAAAAGTGTGAAAGTTAATGGGAATAGGATAAAAAGGGAAGAGAAAGAGTGGGGAAAGAAGATAAAAAAGAGATCCTTGGGGGGATAGGTTATATAATAGTAAACCCAGGTAGTGGGTAGAAGTAAAGCAAAGGGATCATTAGGGATAGGAAATAATAGATACAAACATAATAATAAAGATCTAAAGTAGAATTTATTCAAAAAAAAGCAGTGGTAGTAATCATTGATCTTACACAAAATTAAAAGCTAAAATAGAATTAATTAAAAGAGGAAAAAATAAAAAAAAACAAAGCAAAAATAGGTAGCTCTGAACATAATGTATAGTATTTATCATATAGGCTTTCTTGAAATGGAAATTCATTATCTCATAGTTCTGCTGTACACATAACAATATTTTTTCTTTTCCTATTTTGTATTTAAGTTTTGAATAAATAATTTTAAAAAGATAATGAAGATAAATTTAAAAAGATAAATAACTAACAACAAATATATGAGTGTATGTGTATATATATGTGTATACACACATATAATATATTCACATTATATACATACACATACCCATATATGTATATGTAAGCAACCTAGCTTTTAGGAGTAAAAGTATGGAGTAAACAAAGAAAAGGTATTTAACTCCTGTCTCTTGCTACTTTAGTCAAAGCCAAGGACTTAGTTCTCAACTGTATCATCTTCCAAAAGAAGTTCTGTTCAAAGAAAATAACATTGCCTCTCAGACATATGTTGAGCTTATGATTCCTGGACCTAATTTCCCAATCAGGGGTGTGCTTGAGTCAAATGAAAATAGTTTGGGAAAGCTGGTTATAAAATTTTCAGTGTGAACATTTACATTAGAAATGATATATATAAATATACACATATATTTCAATAAATATAGGAATAAAACATGTATGTATATATATAATATATGTGTGTATATATTTAAACAACTTAAATTTTAAGTAATAGTTTATATATAGGAAAAATTTATTTCAATGCATGTCTTTGCTTGATAATTATGGCAATACTCCTATCTCTAGTTTTTTTAAAGAATATATCAAATATCAATCTTTTGTTGAAAGTTCATTTGTTTCCAATGATAAGACTCAGCTTTGCAGAATAAATCCCTTTGAGTTGCAGCTTGAACTTTAAAAAAATCTTATTTTTTTGTCAATTTCTTATAGTTATTAAGTAATCTCATCATTCAAACTGGTATTATTTGTAGCTGAACATCTTCCTCCTGGTTGCTTGAAAAAAATTGTATTTGGTTTTGAAATTGTGTAGTTTGAGATCTATATACCTTGGAATAGTTTTAAGTATGGGTTTTTTTCTTAGGTATTATTTTAGATATACCATAAACAATGGATGAGTTGCTCTCTTCTTTGAAGAACTCAGAGTCTTATCTTCTGGACTGATCTGTTACTTGCTTGGGCCAAGCAGGTCACTGTGGAGAATTATTCCTTCCTGGGCTTGACCGCTGGGTTTTGGAGGCTCTTCTGACTTTTAAAGTTGGCAAGATCATAGCCTTTCCTTCCATCTCTAATTCTTAATCATCTAAAATTAAGAAAGAAGAAATGCAAGGATAAAAGAAATAGAAACACCAGGAATTCAAGGCCACATTTCAGCCCAAGCTGGGAGAATGAATTGTTGACTCTATATCTCTCCCCATCTGGTGGCTTATATAAATTTATGCCTTATTCATTACCAAGGAAGAGTAAGATCAAGCTTCTCTATTGGATCTTATTGAATGAACACTCACTTCCAGCTCAGTAATCAATTGAAAATTTTTCTTTACCACATACAAAAAAAGGAAATTCAGAAAGGAAACAGTCACATAATACTTGGATATATTCTGTATTGGAGACATTTCTAGAAGTCATACTGTCTAAATACAAGTTTAGTAGGTCTCTGGAGTGTACTGAAGCAGTCAGAGCTCCCTGCATGTGTTTTGAGGACTGAGCTTCCATTGGCTACTTCTTATACTCTTGCCACCCACATCCCCCATTTAAAAAATTTGCCATCCTTCACAAACTGGCAAGAGGGTCAGGAGCATTTCTGAATATATTGTCCATATCTCAATTATAGCTGCAAGGATTAGCTTATCGCATATTTTAGTTATATTGAGTGAACGAGGATGAACATTAGAAGGATTAGGACCCAGCTGACCCATTTGATCAGATCAAATGATGGAAATGGGTGTCAGAGAGAAGACAGAAATACTATAAGCTTTTACTTTGCTTCTGTTGTGTCCTTAGTTGAAATGTAAAATCAAGGAGTTGGTCTCTATAAACAAAAGTTTGTAATAGTAATCTCTTAGTGATGGAGGAGCATCTGAGGGTTGATTTTAGAGATTTCCTAATTGGAAATGTCCTTATAGAGCAAATAATTCATGCCTCTCATTTTATGGATAAAGAAACAAAGGCACCAGGGAAATTAAATACATAAAGGTATATCTGGAATTTGAACGTAGGTCCTCAAATAATTGATTTTTCCATTCTAGCACACTACTTCCAAAACCCAACTGAAATCACACCCTTCTGGGACTTTTGCTAAGGTGAACATGCTTGCCTGAATCTTCCTTTCCCTCTCAAATTTCTTTAGTGTTTATCACCATAGACTCTTGCCAAGAATAACAAATCTTTCAGATTCATAGATAAAGGAAGCTCAGCTAACTCACAGAACCCAGCTTGTTCAGGCAGAATAGACAGCAGGCTCACAGTGCTTCTGCTCCTCTCCATGGCTCCTGTACTGTTTATTGGGGAGGGTCCAGAACTCTGGAATGGCAGCCTATCAATCATTCTCTTATCTCTGAAACTTAAATTACAATGCCCAGTGTTGCGATGGACTCATGTTAGGATAGGCCACATCCAAAAATTAAATGGAGGAATTGGGCTTAGCAGTTTCCAAGGAGAAAATCATGAATATAGACAGCACTATTAAAGTTACTTTTAGCCAAACAAGGTATAGATAAAGAATCTTGTAATATTAGAACTGAAGAGAACTTGATTTATTTCAACATCTTCATTTTACAGATGAAGAAACTAAGGCACAGAGAGATAAAGTGATTCACAGTTGACAAAGTTAGAACCCCACTCTTCCATCCTAGTCCAGTGGTCTTTCTACTGTATGACAAGTAATGAGTGAGTCCAAGTACTGGGTTATTAAGAATGGCCACTTGGTTTTAAGTGGAATGAAGCATCTATGCCTTATTGAAAGAAACTATGGGAAAGTTGGTGTGCACAAAGACCCGTGACCTTTCTCCAGGCCGCTGTCTGTTGCCGATATTGCAAATATGAGGAAGTATCCAAGTCTGCACAATCTCCTTTGGTGTCTATATCTCTCTGGTTAGAGATGACTGGATTGAGACCTTCAAATCTATTCTTTCCTTGAGAAGTCAGTTTTAGTCCAACTGCAACATTAGTTTTACCCTATGTAATTTAGACAATGTCAAGTGGGAAAATGCAATATTTCCAGATCACAGTCAAGTGCAGAGGGGCTAAAGAGTGAGAGATTATTTATCTACTACCAATCCATTTCTCCAGAAAAGAAGGGAAGGGACTCAGGATTGGCTGGTTTTTACTAAAAGTTTATGAGTTTGGAAATTACAAGAAAGTGGGGAGGGGTTGAGAGAAAGAGGGGAAGTTTCAACATGTGGGTTAAAAATGTGTGTAGGGATTGTTTCTTATGATTAGATATGCTTATAGATATGAGAGGTTTATAGAACTATACCCATTATAAATCATAGATTTATAGACAGAAGTGACCTTTGTGGTCATTTTTCCAATCATTTCATTTTATAGATGAGGCAACTGAGACTGAAGGAGATTAGGGGCAAGATTTGAAATCTGGTCTTCTGACTTCAGTGTCTCTGTCTTTTTCCTGTATTATGATTCCAACTATAATGAATCCTCCATTGGGTACTATTGTAAAGCAAGGTTTCAGGAGTCCCAAGTTCAGACCTAGGACCCCCTAGAAATTCTATTGACAATTAAATGACACCAGTGCCATCTGATGGAGGGCTGCTGGCAGAGCAACACTGTGTAGCCCAGCAAGGAAAGGAAAGAGTACTAGAGTTGTGAAGGGCTGTGATAGAAGGGTACATCCTGAGGAGCCACTGCAAATGCAATATGTCAATATCTGCCATTTTGGCTATTATAATAAATGCTAGATATTATCCAGACTCAAGAGATTGTTTATTATGTGTGATTAATGTCATTTTCTAGATTCTATTATGCCTTATAAATAATCCTGTTTATTCTTTAAGCTTTGTAAGCCTGTGGGCTAGTAAGAAGAGTTGGTAACCAGCAGAGCTTTAACTAGTGTTCATCTTACCTAGGACATATACATTCAGGCAAGTACTTGAGCAGTGCGGAAATAACTAGTTACTAACTAGGATCTTAGTACTTAGCAAGCATAATTAATTCAAATAGAAAGCTATCAGATCTCACATATTGTAATGTTACATTGCAACAATGTTTCATTGTAAATAATATCCATTTATCAAAAACCTCCATTCCATCAATGGATGAAGGGAACAAACATTTATCTCATGTCTACTACATACCAGGCACTGTGCTAAGTACTTTATAAAAATTATCTCATTTGATTCTCACACAACAATCCTTCCAGTTGTTGCTATTTTTATCCATTTCATAATTGAGGAAACCATAAGAAACTTACTATCTTACACAGATAGAAAGTATCTGAGGCTATATTTGAACTCAGGTCTATGAATTATCATAGTAACTAATTCTCCTTTTAGGTTCATTGGAATGTCTCTTAATTAATTCCTTTGTTTTTACATCATGAATTAAGTGTGTATGAAGATCTATTTAACAATGAGCATTAAATAGCCCAACCAAGAATGAAATAAGTACATTTTAAGAGCCAGAAAGACATTTTATGGATGCAGATATGGGATGGCTTTGCCAGGTATCTGCACAGTTAGAACACCAAACTTTCAAAAATAACAACAGAATTTATAACAATTTTTTTATTTATTAAGAGCTTTTTATTTATAAAACATATGAGTGATTTTTCTACATTGACCTTTGAAAAAAAAAACAAAACTTTTTTTTTGTTCCAAGCTTTTCCCCTCCTTCCCCCCACCCCCACCCCTAGATGACAGGTAAGCTAATACATGCTAAATATGATAAATTATATGACAAATCCAATATATGTATACATATCTATACAGTTATCTTACTGCACAAGAAACATCAGATCTAGAGAGAAGAAAAAAAAAAACAACCTAAGAAGGAAAATAAAATGAATGGAAATATTCACAGAAAACATTAAAATGCTATGTTGTGGTCCACACTCAGTTCCCTCAGGTCTCTCTCTGGATGTATATGACTATCTTCATCACTGAACAATAGGAACTGGTTTGAATCACATCATTGTTGAAGAGAACCATGTCTATCAGAATTGATCATTAATTTATAACAAATTAGAAGAAAGAATAGTAATGAAAAAAAGATATGGTATGCAAAAAAGAAAAATTAACCCTGAATTATTTAAATAAGCAACTAAAATATTTAAAATGGAAAATAGATGATGGAAATAATATTGGCATTAACTATAATAGTTCATCCAAAGTTAAACTTATATAGATTAATTCCTACAAGATCATCAAAAAGCCAGTTATCAGCAAAGATTTGGCTTACTTGCCAAATAGAAAGAGATGGCTGCCAAAGGTAATAATATTGTTTATAAAATCTTACAAAGAAGAGTGATGAATGATTATCATATCATACAGCAGAGGAAAGCAGGGGAAGATAAAACCTGCCTTAAAAAAAAAAAAAGCTCGACAAGTTATCTAGGTAAATAAAATCGTCTCAAAGCTATGAGAATAGAAAGAATATTATAAATAGATTGCAATATGTAGTTGAATAATATATGAATCTTGTGTTATTGTATGTATATGTGGGATAGACAACACTTGAAATTAATTTCCCTCTTGAATTTCTTGGTCATAATGTGCTGCAATGCCAATTTTTAAGGGGGATGCAGTGGAGAATGTAGTTAATGGTGAATCAATGTCTAACTGACATTGAGTAAGGCTAAATTTTCTCTTAAAGGTGATAGTCAGGACTTAATTGGAAATTACCCTACCCCTACTGTTCCTTAATTATACTTCTCAATCATAATATTATCATATCCATCTTTGTTTCTCTTTCCCATAAATTCATCTCCTTGATTCTGACTCTGCTAGAATTTTAGCCAGCTGTCAAGCAGGATAATAAATTTTTTCCCCTTAACTTGGAGACCAACTGTGTGAATTCTTTCTCCAAATCTATGACATTGACCAGGGGGAGCCCTAATCTTGTTGAGGTATCTTTCTCCTCAACAATATGTGTGAGTTTCTGCTGACATTAGGCTGACTCAAAATGTCTGACCTACATTTGATAAAACTGGATGAACCTGACTTTCCTGGCTTTAGCTAGTTTTCTGTCATTTGAGTGCTGGATTTAGTGCAATACAGATGTTTCATTGATTTCTTTTGCTGTGTTTTTAATTCTTTGATTTTAAAATAATGGATATTACTCCAAGGAAATGTAGAAAAGTTATAGCTCCTAAAGAGCATATTTCCTGTTAGAGATAGTTATGGATGTTGGTGTTGGTAAGTTGAAACATTTCAGGGATCATTTAGCTCCACAAGGATCAGAATCAGTCTTAAAAAGCTCAGAGAAAAATGAAAAGCAACACCAAGAACTGATAAACAATTGCTTTAAAGCAGGCTAATTAATCCTTAAAAATAAGTGAAGATCTTCAAAGAGGTTTGGCAGAAATTGTTATTGATCCCTTTAAAGTGTGGTATAGTCTTCTTCAAACTGGAAGAAAAGTTAGAAAGCTAATAAAAAATAAACCATTTGTTAACCATTGCTTCAAAGAAAAATCACTTGTCATAGATAATGTGAACCCTCAACTAGCTTATTCCCAGGAATTATTAAAACAAGAATCATAATCAGGTCAATTCTCCCAGACTGTTTTGTTTAGAATAATGAGAGGCTGAAACTCTTCTATTCAGTCTCTATTGTCTTAATGTTGTGAAGCAGTCCAGTTAGCATCTTTAAAATTCAGTCACAACAACCTTTGAGATCTTGATTAGCATATCTTTAGACAATTCTGGAACCTGGTCAAGTCTGGTGGATTCCAATTGGCTCTTCCTTGATTCTTCCCCTTTACTGTAGATTCCCCTCCCTGTTTCCAACATCTCCACTTTCCTTTAAAAGTTGTGTACTCCAAAATGAAAATTGCTCAGCCATTATGACCATCTTCTGTGTTGTATCTATTGGAACCAGTGAAGCTATTTACATTAAATGAACAGCAAACCTTTGTAATATGTAATGGATGACTTGTCATGGTTGCTCCTTGTCATGAACCAAATCTATATTATACTATTTTTATATATGCTTTCACAATCTATTGCTCTTCTGAATCTATTTTGTATTACCACTCCTGGTGCCTTTTTTACCCTTTCAATAAAGAATGGAGTATTGTGGAATGGGAAAAGACCATTTATATTTAGAAAATTCAATATTTCATTCAAAGTGATCCCGGAACTGTTATCAGAAGAAGCCCAGGTGAACCTGCAAGATCTGGGCATCTTCTTCAAATTGTAAAATACACCCATAAGATCTTAAGGGATTTAAAAGATTTACAAAGAGCCTGAAAGCTTTATTCCCTTTAGTAAATGATAAATACACACACACACACACACATTCTGAAAAGCAGGTTTGGTATTTTAAATTACAGACTCCTGAATGGTGATGAAACACTGAGAAATGACTTTGTATCATGCTGTGGCATATCAAAAATGTGAAGAAACATATCCAAAATATGGAAATAAATGTAGGAACTCACCTGATTGAAACCCCTTTGAAAATCTGTGGGCTATAATCAAGCTAGTCTTGGGAAAATAGAGCAAAAGTCTGCTTAATGTCCAATGTGGTAAGTATGGTTTCATGATGAAGAATTAAAAAATGTGAAATCATGTAAGTAGTAAAAAAAAAAATCTACTAAGTCCAATGTGAAATCATGTAAAGCAAGTGATTGTAGCCAAAGAAGGAAATATTGCATATTGATAAGTTATAAGCTATATATAAGCTATAATAAGTTATAAGACTTATTCATGAGGCTAATTTATTTTACTTTGTCCTGATTAATTTACACATCACTCGTTGACTTGCCAGTTCCCACCTATTTGCCTTTTCTTTTCTTTTTTTTTTTTTTTTTTTGCTGAGGCAATTGGGGTTAAGTGACTTGCCCAGGGTCACACAGCTAGGGAATGTTAAGTGTCTGAGACCAGATTTGAACTCAGGTCCTCCTGACTTCAGGGCTGGTGCTCTAACCATTGCGCCACCTAGCTGCCCCAATATTTGCCTTTTCTACATGTTGCTCCCCATGTTTTCTATCTCTTTTCTACCACTCTGTATTTCTTACCTTTTATAAACACAAAATTTGCCACTTCCTAAACTAATCTATCTATTTAGTGCTATACCAATCAAACTCCCAAGAGATTATTTAACTGAACTAGAAAAAATAACGACAAAATTCATCTGGAAAAACAAAAGGTCAAGAATTTCAAGGGAATTAATGAAAAAAAATGCAAATG